>WBMZ01014661.1:230996-335838 GCA_013400975.1 Atrichornis clamosus
TTTTTTTTTTTTTTTCTTTTCTCCTAACCTGAGTAGGAACAATTTTGCCTTGCTCAATGTCAGATCTTTGAAGAGGAACATTTTAACTATGGTTATTTGAGGATTTTAAAGCAGCAATTCTGAGGCATATTTAAAAAGAATATTATTTTCCTACCGAGAGAAGGAAGCAATGTCTGTGTTTTTCTGTCAGATTACCGAACTCTCTGCCTTCCTGGGTTGAGACTGCTTGTGTCCTTGTCTCATTTTTGTTATTGCAAATGCTTCTTTTACAGGCTTATTTAGCACTGGTCAGTGTCTCAAAACTCCAGTTGTTGTCCAGCCCTTAGCCATCCCTAGAAATGGAGCTGTGCCATTTCTTTGCTAGGGAAGGTCCCCACAGCTGGTGTGACACTCTGCACGTGCTGGTGGCACAAGGCTGAGAGTGTCTCACTTCGGTGAGCACCTTGCTCATGTACCTGCACTGGGACTGTATCCACCAGGAATTGCTCCTCCAGGTGAGTAGGGGTAATTTTCCCAGATGGAAAATTATTCTGGCGTGATACTTCAGCTCTCTCCAGCAGAGTTGTGGGTGGCACCAACGTGATTCCCTCTTGAGGGAATTGCCTCAAGGGTGTACAGGGCAGGATTAGCAAGAAATGGCCAAGCAGTCACTGAACTTCAAATAGGAGACAGATGAACATACTTAAATACTTTTGTGAATCTAGATTTTGATTCTTTAAGATCACGTTTCCTTGAAAGTCCTTGGGGCTTAGCTCATTTCTTTAGGCTCCCAAGGGAGCTCAGGCCACATGCTCCGATGACTATGAAAATATTACAAGTCTACTCATCTAAGCATGGTGTAAAACTATAGACGATAAATGAAGTGTGTGTTTTAAACAAACAAACCAAAAAGCACTGTCAAAAACACACTCAGAGATTTAGCAGTTACACTAAAGGAAAAAATTATGGAAGAGAAATGGATCTGATGGACAACATCACAACCCCTCTTCTAGGAAATGACTCAAAATGTCATGCATCAACATTTTCTAATCTTTCAGGAGTAGAGAAAAGGCTTTCAGCTCACTACCTGTAGCATTATGTGTTGCAGCTTGGCTTTGAAGCGAAATACCAATAATTTAATATTTAACTGGGACTAAATGTCTTTGGAAGCAAGAAGGGGAGAATGTCAGCCTGCAGTCTGGAAGGATCAGCATTTTAGGAATTATTTTCATTTGATTTTGGATTGCAATGAAAATGGTCTTGATACATCAACAACCAATACCTTCTCTGAGCTTCTCAAATAAAAGGGACGGGTGGGTGTTGTGCAGAGTGGCATCTTGTGCATGCACAGCTTTTCTTTGGATGGTTTTGCCCTTTGTCATTCACATCTCACAAGGTTAGCTGAAGCACTGCCGTTGCTTTGGAAGATGAAGGGTTTTTTCTTTCCAAATTATTCCTGCTTATGCTTCTTGACTTTTTCAAACAGATCAGTGTATTGAGTTACTAACTCTAGTCACTAGAAAGCAGGACCGATCCTGTGAACACCAGAGGATAAATCTGTCAGGCAAAGAAGCAGGGATTTGTGTTACAGAGAAGTCAATACCAGACTGTTGTCCTGAAGTCCATAATCCATTTAAGCTCTTGTCTCAACACACATTAGTATGAATATTTTCCTGTGGAGTAATCGGCATTTACCCTGAGACATGTCCCTGCCTTGAAAGGTGGGGACAGCTGGGCAGTGCATATTTCCAATATGACTAAATTACTTAGCAAGTTTCTATTAATTATTCCACAAAACTTATACATTGACCCTTTTGTTTTCTTAATCTCAAAATATTGAAGAAATTCTGTCTGAATTCCAAACCCGTATGCACAAAGAGACTATTCCTTTATGGAAACATGGAATGCAGTGGGCAAGTTTTCTGGAAAGGATTTTATTTTGTAAATCCTATTAAGGAATTTAAAACCTACCCCTACACCGTCAATATATCATCTAGGGGGAGGGATTGTTTCATTCTTTTAGTTTTGTTTGATTTTGTTACTGTACACAGTACAGTACACAGCTTTGCACCAGTAGCTTTTGCTATGTTGTCTTCATGAACTAATGTTATATTCCCGTTTCTCCTTTTCTGTTCACCAAAAATGGAGACCCTAGTTAAAAATCCACTCACTTCTCCCTAAATGTTTCCAGCTGAGAGACAAATCAGGCCTGTATCATTTTCATTTGGTAGCTGTCAATGTCATTTTCCTCTGAGGTACTTTTTGTAAACTGTGACCATGATTGTTTTGTAGCTGTTGCTTTCAGCCATGCCATGTACTTCATCTCCCAGCGCCAGGAAATATGTCTTAGCCTAATTATGGTGTTTGTGAGGAACAAACTGATCAACTGAGTTCTAGCTGATTATTTCCAAAGAGAGATTTAAATAGCTGTATGTACATAATATGGTGGCTTTCTGTGTGGTCAGGGGAGATGGCAGTGAGACCTGGGAGGAAGGAAGTGGTATGTGGATGTTACAGCCCTTGCTGCTGGTTTGTATCCGGCACTGACCAAAGGAAATGGGTGAAGGATATTGGATGTTTTGCCCCACTTTACTTAACCAGGCGTGTTTTGACCTGTGGTTTTTATGAGATGATTGAACTGCAGCACTTGTAGGCAGTTCCCTACACAGGCATGGTTCTTACAGTTGATGCAGCATAGGCACAAATGCTGACCAAGGTTTGTTTTTAATCATAAAGACATGTTGCCTTCTGGAGGTTGATTTTCTGGCTTCTCTTTAGAAACTGGCTCCTCAAATGCCACGTTGCTCTATGTGAAAGAGTCAACACCTGCCTGTACAGTGATTTATTTCACATGTGGAATTGTGAAATAGATAGCAGCACTACTCAACAACCAAGGTATTATTTGTTGTGTGTGACAGTGGCAGGGTAAGAACAGTGATTGGTCACGTGTTTTATAAGGAAATCCCCTACTCTGGGATTTGGTATTGCATTCCCTGCTATAACAGAGCCTGCTTTTCTCTTCTGTGTGTCATGAGGGCTAAGCGGAGGGTCTTGCTTGGGTGACCTTTTCCTCTGCAGGAAGAAATAAATAAAATCCATGGGAGTTTTATCAGAGTCCATCTGCTAAAAAGAACTTTACAACATTGAGAAGTCAGTTGGATTAAAGGATCAAGATAGCTTTCTGAAATTTCAGGGCTGAGAGTTCTTTTCTGACTGTAAATAACCTATTGCAAGCTTATCACAAAAAATATACCACATAATGGACAGTAGTGAAAATCCAGCCATTAAATTCCTAAACTAAATAAATAATCTCCAGAAAAAAATCCAATTGATATATGTTTTCAGTGGATTATAAGTAATAGAGAATGTTTCATCATTTAGATTTTTCTTTCAGTGTGTTCTTTAATGAAATTACCTTTTTGTGGAATTTACGCACTGTATGTCTTCATACACAGTGGCAGTTTCTTGAGGTAGAGTCAAGGTCTTTTCTGGAAAATCTGACACCACAGTCAGTCAGATTCCCAGAAAAACACCAAGCACCTACATAGCTCTGAGCTCTGTATTTACAGTGGAGATCTTAAAGGCAAGAATGGCACGTGTAACATACAAGTGTAGCCTTGTTCTCAGTGTCTGTTCTTAACGTTGTGGTTATCTCTAGTCTGTTCCATGTTCAAGGATGGGTAAAAACTCTGCAGAGTTTTGCTGCCCCTATTTGTCTAGTGATATTTAATGGGTACTTTTTCACAAGGCTGTGCTAACTGAGTGAGCTCAGTGTTGCCTCTGTGTTAGGGTGAAGTTCTGAGGCTGACTGTGAAATGCTGAACCCCTGATGTCAGAAGTGGTCTTAGGAAAAAGCAGAACAACTCAATAATTGTGCCATGATCCTTACCTGAGGAAAAGTGAAGCCAGTCTATTCAGGAGTAAGAGCTTCCCTTTTATTGGAATGCCTGTTATTTCAGGACAAAATTCCAATCTGAAATGAAAAGCAGAAATATCAATGTTTCTCCCATTTGAAAATGAAAAAAAGTGTCAGATCAGTTCTACCACTTCTTATTAGGACAATATCAGAATGGCTATTAAAATAAAATAATTTAAATTGAAATACTGATTTAAATTCATTTTGAAATTGTGATTTAGAGTGTGGTGTTTAACTTTTATGCTTAGATATTAATTTCTGAACTTATACTGACATATATCAAAATGAAACACATTTTCCACATTGAAGTGTAGATGCTCTGATAGCCTTGCACAAAAGAAGAGAAGTAAAATGGAGTTTTGATTTTATATTCAACTCTTAACCTATATCTCAGAGAAAGCTAACTTCACAAGCTCCTTTCTTTATAAATAGAATATGAGGACTGCAGAAAGATTCTAAACCGGTGTCCTTGAATCCAGATGAGATGGATTGCTTGACCCTGAGGTTATTTAGGTGTTAAGTGTGCAGAAGTGGTTCTTTTCAGCTGTTGGGAACTGTCTCTTACCTGACTCGGGCCTGACCCGTTTGGTCCCAGTGCGTGCAGTGCAGTGTGGGAAAAAGCAGCAGCTGAGCTCTGACACCTCAGCTCTGGATGGAGTGGAGTGATGCCGCTGTCACTGACTGTGCAAGAAACCACTGTTGTATTTAATGGGGCACTCAAGCTGTGGACAACTTCTAAGAAATCAGTGATTTTTACATCTGTAAATTCTAGTGGTGTTAAGTGGAAAAGTGAATGCTCGAGTGAAAGTGGCTCTCACTTTTCCCCACATAGATATTTTTATTTCCCTTTCTTTCTGATTGTTTCACCAAATACCTTCCACTGGCTCATCTTGACCTTTCAAGGACTTGGTGTTACAACTTCCTTTCCTCCTTAAAAAATCTTCCTGTGGTTTTGAACACTGGGATAGAAGTGGTAGGCAAGACAGCCTGGACCATTAGAGTGATCACCTGTCGTCTTTTATCACTGGTAATTTTTCTCTAGCCACGCTGCCTATTGTTTGTCCCTTTCTTGTTCCCAGAGCTACAAATATAGTCAGTGAGTTGGAAAGTTTTCAGGGGTGGTGGCTGTGTGGAGTAGGAACATTCTGCTTGCTTCATGTCCAAATTTAGGCTATGTGGGACATCTTCCCATTTTTGGAAGATTCAGACTCATTTTGTTAATGCAAGGGGATTAAGAGTAAATGGAGTCATTATATTTAAAGCTTTTCTGCTGTTTCTCTTCAGAAAACACACCTGCAAGCAATAGCTTCACTGTGTCATGTTTGGGATCCTGGTTAAACCAAAGTTAATATTCTTTGACTTCTGACATGTTAGGACACAGAGAGGTGTTCTGGTACCTTTGAGTAAGGCTGCTTACTGTATTCTGATGTGTTGCTTTGGGGATTGTATGTAATGGCATGACTAAAATAACCTCCCCACAACATCATCCTAAGGCAAACCTGTGTGAATTCAGGCTTTTCATAAAACACCTTATGTCTCCCCTGTAACTGGCAGACTTTACATCGTCTTTGCCTTGGATGGCAGTCGCTGTTTAGGACCCCAGTTCTGCTGCATATTTTATTTAGGAATCTCCATATTTCACCTACCAAAATGCAATTCAAGTTTAAAGGTAACACTTTAAGTGTCCAGTTTCTACCACAGCTTACCCTAATGACATTGAGCGCCTGTTCATATACATAGTGGCTGATTGTAATCCAACCATGACCTCCTTGTATTTTTATTTCTTAAAAATAAAAATACCCTAAGCAGGAAACATTGAGTGAATCTTCTTTGCCTGCTGAACCTGCTCCTCCAAGTCTATGATCATAAATCAGCAATTATCAGTGGCAATTTTTTGAGAACTGCAGGGGCTTGGGGCATGTGTACAAAATTACAAGGCTGATGCAAACAAACCTCAGGGTGGTTCCCAGAGAGCCAGGGAGGCTTCTCTCATACTGTGATTACTGCCAGGCAATAGTCTGTTCACCTCACTGTGTTCAGCCTTGTTATTCTCATTGTTCACTTTGTGGTGTTTTAAAAAATCGAAGCCCAAAAGCTTAACTGACATTTTTTTGTTCTGTAGGAATGTTTTTGATAAATGCAGTAATTCAAAGGATGTGGCGCCTGGCATGGTTATGACCTCAGGGAGGAAGAACACATGAGTTTGGACTTGTGCCTCCACACACGTGCATTTCAGGACAATTATATATGTGTTCCAGGCAGAAGGGAAAGCATAACTTCCCAGCCAGCTAAATGCTTGTTTGGACTGTTCCCCATCTTCATTATAGCTGCACTTGCAGCCTGACTCTAATCCAGGGTAGCTGCCTGCCAGCACTTGGCATGAAATCTTTGCAAACAACCTGTTTCGTAAATAAGTTGGTGTTTGGTACAGTTGAACCAGAAAGTTTCCCTTTGTGGTTTTCCTCCATCTCCTTGCCCTCTTTCTCTTTAGTCAGAGGAGTCTTGAGTCATGTTCTTATTTGGCTGTTCTGCTTGCAGCTCAAGTGGAATAGATTTCTGCTTGGCAGTGGGTATTTACTAAATAAGTTTCAAGTAGTTCCACACTAGGAACCAGGGGAATGTCTGCAGAGAGTGATGGAGTAATTAAAAAAAATACAGCAGGATTGCAGAGCAGCAGTGCAAAACTCTGCATTATTAAGAGTGAGTTGAGAGTGAGTTCTGGAATTAAGAGTTTCTGAGTGGGTTCGTGAGTTAAGCACCTAAATTAGTGACCTGCCTGTCAAAACAAATGAGCCTCTGATAGATTTCATTGCCTTTAATTCTCCTGTCTCTCAGTTTGCCTGTCACATGAACAGGATGCTTTAGCTCACCGCTGGGATAGGGTAGGGCTTGATTCATTTGTATTTTTTAACAGTGAAATGATAGTCTAAGGTTAATGCACTGACATGAAACTGGGGAGACTGGGATTTAATTTCTATGTCACAGAGTACACGTGACCCTGGGCAACTCATTTGATCTGTCTGTGCCATGGTTTTCTGTTGTAAAATAGGGCAAATCCTATCTTTCACAGAGCTTTGCTCCCTCTAGCTCTGGTTTGGATCATTAGACCTCTCCAAGCCAGAGGACTGTTTCTCACTCTGGGTGTGTTCAGTCCCTCAAAGAGTGTGGGACCTAAATGTAATTCTGCTGCTAGAAGGATAAAGAGCAAACCATTCCACAGTATCTGAAGGACTTGGGGCTCACTTTGCTGCCATGTAAGTTTGCAGAGGTTTTTCTTCCATATCAAATGAAGTATTGACTACAGTTCACTCAGGCTTTTTCACTGCCTTGTTAGAATGTTTGAGGGGTAGAAAAGATGAGCATGCTCCAGTGCTGAGCTCTGCATTAAAATCCTCCGCACCTCCTTTTTCCCACATAAGACAGACATTTCCATGGCTACTCTTCAACAAGCTCTCAACACTGCCCTAGAGCTCCTTTATTTTTTTGCTATTATTTCCATCTTCCAGGATTTTCTTAAGTTTGGAGCATTAATCAAATGAGACTTGTGTGCTCACAGATGACCTTCTTAAGTATTTTTAATTAAAAAGACCAACTTTTTTTTTTTTCCTCCCCCAAGGAAACGACTTTGTGACTTATTTCTGAGTGTTCCTATTTTCCTGGACAATATTTTATTTATAGACACCACATAAGTGATTTGCTTTGCTTTGACATTTTCTAGCTAAAAGAAAGCCACCTTTTGCTATTTTTTCAGTGGGGACCTTTCTATCAGGGGACTCCTTTCTCTGCTGGTTTGTGGTTTATGGTGATTCTTTGTTTAGTCAGAATATTTTTTCCAAGTCAGGAAAAAGAATCACTTATTGACCTGACTTTTATTGCTGCTCTGAGCCAAACATCACCCATAAATTGAGCATCGTCTTTTATCTGAATGAAATGCTGTAAATTCTATTAAACATTTTACCATTTCTCTTTCTTGCAAGAATGTTGGAGTGTCATCCAACCCAGAGGAATAGTTTCGTTTTTGTTATTAAATAATCTGGTCCTGTTCTTTATCAATCTCTATTTTAAATGAGTTTGGCTAAATTAAATGACTCTTTATTGTGGCTGGCAAGACAGAATGGTTTAGTGCTTTGGCCTTTTATCTCTGGAGACCTGAAGGCCGTGCTTTTGGCCCAGATAAGGCTGCTTTGCACCTCTGAAGCTGTATAAAGTGACATTCAGCAGCCTCAGAGGACTGTTAGCAGAATCCTTTATAACTTGAGAGCACTGCACAGAGACTTTTAAGAAAGTTCCTTTCCAATCATTGCTTGTACCACCACAGTGCAGAAAGATGATTGGAAAACTCTTATGCTCAAGAGCAAAGTCTCGTGCTGATTTCCTGCTGCCGGTGCCAGACAATCAGTTTGTTTGGGTTTATGTGTGTCTGCGGATAGTGGCCACGTCACGGGGCCATGCTGCAGTTTGCTCCAAGTCCAAAGTGCTGCTTGCCAGCTCCTGCAGTCTCGGGCAATGGCTGCACGTCCATCCTGGCAGAACTGTCCTTGCTTTTTATTACTTTGCCCTACCCTAAATCCTCAGGAACTCATCTTCCCTAGAGGGTAATCCATTTGTTTATACATTTTGGGCCCAGTCCAGCACTCTCTGGTGATGCTGAGGGTTCTTCACGTCAGCATATGCCAAACCAGACATGGATTTTGTAGTGTCTGTGGAAAGAGCACATGGGTCTGTTGGAACATTACAACGCAGGTGTGCAGAGGGAATGTCATACACAGGTTTGCCCAGTGTTTGTAAAATCAGAGTAGTTCTGAGAACAACTGCATTGCTCAGCCCCGCAGGCTCTATGCATTGCCTGTCTATCTTGTTGGAAACTTTGGATTTTTGCAGCTAACAGTCTTGTGTGGTTTGATGAAAATACTTTCAGGATTTTTATTTCTTTAAATTCCAATGAGGAAGTTATTTTTACAATGTAGAAATAAAAAAGCTTTATGAAGTAGTTGCAGAATGAAAGGGAATTAGCTGGCCAAGGAAAACAAACCTTCAGGAATCTAGGTGGGATCTAATGTAGTTAGCAGAGATGCATAAAGTGACATTGGAAAGGTGTTGTACTCAGGCAAATGAGTCTGCATTTGGTTGTTGGCAGACAGGCATTGATCTGATTCTGAGAACCATTTCAAACTCCTAACTTTGGCTGCTTCCTTGGTGATCTGGCTTTATTCTAATGTTTGTGGAAACTTTGTTGAAGTTTAGGAGCCTGGGAATTTAATTTTACCTGCCTCAGTGTTACTCATGAAAATGTTCTACAGCCTTCCTCTCCCTCCTGGAGAGGATAACCCCTGCAAGAGTTACTTGTACAGGAGTAGCAGAACTGCCTTAGGTGACTTTGCAGTAGCTGAACATTGGCAAAGGGGCTGAGTGAGGAAGCAATTGGATTTACACCATGTTGATACAGCAGCATATGACAGGAACTGGAGGAGCCCCCAGCTTTGCAAACCCGGACTTTTACAGAAGCTCAGATCTTTTGACATCTTTCCTTTAACTTGCTGTTGGTGCACTTTATGCTGGGCTCTGTTGAACTCAGCTGAGCTATTCCGAGGTAGTAGGAGCACTGTGTTCTCCTCTTCTCAGCTAGAGAATCAAGGCTTTAGTGGCCAATCTCTGATGTGATTAAAAAAAAAAAAACAAACAGAAAAGAAGAAGAAAAAAGAGAAGAGGAAAGGAAAACAAAAGAACTTGCTGTTACAGAAGAGTCTCAATGAACTTTCTAGCTGTCATCATAATAACCTCTATTGCATTATGTTTGAAATTTCATTATACTCTAGTCTGGCACTGATTCACCTAGACACTGAGAGGGTATTAAGACCAGCTTATCAAATAGTTGCAGTAATAAAATATTTCCTGCCTTTCTGTGAAGAGCTTTATAGAATTAGGGAAAAGGAAGAAGTTCAGCTGACGAGGGCTTCATGATGCTTCACAGCCCAAGTGCTTTTTGTGTGTTTTTCTATTTCACAGTTTGTATTGGATTTCACAGATAAAAGACTAATTTTGTTGCTTCTTTGGCGTAATTTGTTTTGTCTGCTCCATGCAACTAGGTGATTTAAATGGTCCACAAGTGAGAGATACCTTGAGGACAAAACTTAGTTTTATGCTTCATATTATTCAGGCTCTAAAGCTCAAAGTAATTGAATCTCTACTCAGAAATGAAGATTGAGTATTTTTGGTTTAAATTTAAGTGTCTATATAAACATGATGCCTCAGGGCTTTGCTGATTTATAATATATGTGATTTGGAGGGTGCCTTAGTGGATTCAGCAGAACCCTTTTCATTTTATTAGTCTTTGGGAAAAAAATATGCAGTACATAATTCTTTTCTTTCCTACACTATAATATGGCTAATGCTCTTTTCTGTCATGATCCTGTATAATGCTATTAGCTAAGCAGCTGTTCTGAACCTCAGACACACGACAAAACACCTCCCAATATTGGTGCCTCCATGTACTAATGATAATCTCCATGCAGTATTTTCCCTTTTTTTTTGTTTGTCTCCTTTCCCCTGCTGCCTCTCAGCCAGGTGTCCTCAGCCTAATGGCCGTAACAATAGATGAGCTGATGATTCCAGAGCCTGCTCCTGTCACACCACGGCTCCTTGGAAGCCTCTGTGGCATCTTGGTGCGCAGTAGGATGGCTGCCCTCATCCTGGAGCCTCTCCCCCAGGAAAGGCAAAACCCAAGGGCCTGTGCGGTGTCTCGCTGACTTCTGTGGGGCCCTGCCCGGGTCTGGAGGGTGACAGATCCTTTGTGCTGTGTGACTCAGATGCCCCTTGCCAGAGCGCAAGTTCAGAGGTGTGAACCTGAGTGATTCTGCTCATCCTTTTGTGTGAAGGAGTGCCAGGTGCCCGTGCTCAGGTGATGTCTCCCACGGGAGCAGAGGCCGAGGCAGCAGCACAGTTTGATATTTCCAGCCAGCTGGCAGGCTGTGTTATGGTTAAATCTGTGTCAGATGTTTCCAGGCACAATCAGTTCAAAATATATTCCTTTGAGTTAAAAACTGGGACAGGTTAGAGAGGATGGCAGTTGGAGTGACCATTGAAAAGTCCTGGTGGTACCAAAGTGATGCTACCTCCTGAATGAACTGTCCAGTTCAGCTTTCATTTGAGACCCAAAATAAAGCTTGAAAGTTGCAGAATTGGCAATTTTAATGTGAGAGCCATCTCACTGTGGCTCTGATAAGGTTTCATGAGCCTGTATTTTTCTGTGAGGACCTCTGGCCTCTTTCAATTCATGGATGACCAGTGGTCAGTCCTTTGCAAGGCAGTCCAGGGCTGAAATTTGGAATGACCAGAAGTTTGAGTGGTAATCTCATAAATGCAGCAATTTATGTGCTGTAACACTGTGAGACCACAGTGTTGCTTGAAGAACTGTGTTTCCCTCAGGGAGCAACAATAAAGGCTTGTTTTGGCTTTTTGGTGACTCTCAATATCTTCTGTTATGTGCAGTGAACTGAGGAGTGAGACTGGGATAAGTGCTCTTAGCATCACTTTCTATTTGGGAGTTTATTCTTGTCAGTCAGGCAAGGTCAGTGGAGAGAATTATCTATTGCTTGGTATAAATCCCTCAACTTTTACAGAAACGCAGCCTATATGAATTGAGGGTTTTTTTTCTTTATTTTATTTTATTTTGGGATTTTTTTCTTCCTTCCAGACTTGCTTACTGGCCACTGATATATGAACTGGCCCCTTTTGTGTGCAGGAGGCAACAGACTTTTTACACAGTATAAGTTTCATACATTTAAAAACCCTTCTTTTTCTGTGGGCTCTGTAGAAGAATGTTCATCCTGTATAGAACTGACAAGAAAATTGACTTTAAAATTGTTCAGGTTATTTGAGAATGGTGTTTTCATTGCTGGTGCTTAGATACCAGTGTAATAGGTCCCTAAGAAAAACCTTAAGACAGTGAGACTTGGCTATAGCCAAGGTGGTATTAATACTTCAATTGGCATTTTTTAACCTGGACTGAAAATGCTTATGCTTAAAGGAGTTATAATTTTGTGTATCTGCTGGTAAACTGTTACCCAGGCTTCTCTTCAAGCTCTGTGCCAGAGTGCACAGAGATACACACAGAAAGGAACACGTATTTTTGTCTTTTCTCTGCTGGAACAAAGCAGTTGCTCTCCACAGTCTGTTGTGTGTGTGTGATGTGAGTCTGTTTTGCACCAAAGGAATGTATCGGCACCTGTAAATTCTGGTGGTGCAAGGTCTAATCTTGTTTTAAGAAACATGTGCTGGTTCATGCACCAATGCTGATATGTGCAAGCACAGTCCCTTTGTGTGGGGGAGTGTATATACACAGCTTTTCCTGGTCAAAAGGGAATGTTAGCATTGCAAAGATGAGGTCTGTAAATCACTTTTTTTAACTGAACTCTTTTTCTATGTCCCACACATCCCTCAGGCCGCTGGCTATGAATTATCCCACGCTGTTGGGCTTGTTCTTATCCCTGGGGTTTCCTCATCTCCACATTTGTATAATTACATGTTACCTAAATACACTGTATACCTCAGGAAGAATGTTTGTTTTTTATTTTGACTGCTGTTTAATTTCCTGGTGTGCTGCTGGTTTCCTCAAGAGCCATAGAGTAACAGCTGGGGCACAATGTGTACTTCCAACAGATCAGTAGGGGTGTATGTGGCTTTAGTTCCTAAGAAAACAAACATTTTGTTTACCTTTTCCTGGAGCAGCCTCTTTTCCACTGAGAACAAACATAATTCGTCAAACTAGGAATATTCTTCTCATGCCCAACTAAACAAAACAAATTAATTTACAGCATTTCTTGCTCTAAATACTTCTGGGAGGCATTTGGATGGTCATTCAGGAGGAGTATTCCCATTTCTGTCAACTTCATAGGAGAGAAGAAAAAGAAAGAAGGAAATTCTGTCAATTAAAAAAACCACCCCAACTATTGTGGCTAATATGCGTGAGATCAATGAATAATTTTAAAAATCCACCTTTACATTAGTTATTTGAGTTTTCTACTTTGCTTAGAGATCCAGTCCCAGTTCTGAGTTTCCGGAAGATGTATTCCCTATCCAACCCTGGTCTTGCTTTCCAGCAGCACAGTTATTCTAGAAAGGGAAAATTAGTTACCAAAATTAGGATTCAAATGCTGAACTCTTCCATTTTGATGTAGTGATCTGTGGAAAGATAGATGGTATTTCCTTCTGAATCCTGGATATGGATAACCTCTCTTCCTTCCCCAAGAATTTTTGTTTCTGTCTTGTGGAAGACAGACTGTGTGCTGAAAAGAATGAGTGATACCCATGGAATGCCAAATTGGTAGATTGATGTGACTTGCCCATGGTCAATGAAAGGGTCTGTGGCAGAGCAGGGAATTGCTTTGGATCTCGTGAGCTCCACTATTTGGTGTCCTTTTCTGGGGATCTTTCATTTAAAACTTTTTTTTTCCCCTCTTCTTTTCTCATTGTTCTTTCTCGACCAATTTTCTTTGGTGGCTTGGCAGCATCCCAGATACATTCTGATAGACATCAGAGAATTGAATAAAAAATAAATTAATACAATGGCAAAAGCAGTCAACCATTTCAGTGACAATCAGAAAAGGTGTGTGGGGGGGAAAGACCAACCAAATAAAAACCCCTCAAACCGCTGCTAGAATAAAAACATCACTATTCATGAGCCATTACTGAAATTTTCTTTCTCATATCTGATTTATTTATTTTTTAATAGCTTTGAAGAAGACAGAAAATAGGATCAGAGCTGCAGTGCAAAATGACAAGTGTTTAGTTTGTTATTGGTTCCAGCTAATAAACGTGAATATTGCTGTGAGCCTCTTTCAGACTGTGGGCATAACAACTGAAATTTCATTCAAACTAAATGAGGGAGCAGTTAAAAACATCTTTATTTAGTGAGGGATGAAAGAATAGAGGATATCTCCAGAAGCATAAAATAGTAAAACACAAAAAAGTAGTAAGTCTGGTTGGATTCAAGCATTTCCTTGGATTAGTAGAGCACACTGAGAGACTGGGATGCTGGAGATAAGGAGGATATTTTTAAGAGAAGAAAGCAGGACCAGCAAAGCTGAGGAGATGATCAGAATAAACATTACTACCAGTGGGAGCATCTCCTTGAGTAACAAGATGATACACATTCTTCTTGCAAGAAAATAGGTGTTATTCCTTCTTTGTTTAAAAGAAAAAAAAAAGAAGAAGAAAAATCAAAAGCAGAGCAGGATTGCTTGGGGAAAAAAAAGGGTCTTCATCACCTGTTTTATTTTTGGATGTGGATGACACCTTAGGTTTGGTGCAGTCCCCAGGTAAAAAGGGAGGTATTGAGGTACATATTTTGGGCTGAATTCTCAGCTAATGTAAGTGAGCCCAACAGTCTGCTCTTGACCCTTTGTAAGGACAAGATGTGCAGAAGCAAGTGGGAAAGGTGATTGAGTTCTCTTCTTTGTTTAGGGCAAATTAGATGTCATTTGACACAGGATGATTTCCAATTCTGACATATTTTACTGTCAAAGTGATGCCAGGATGAAAATAGAACTGGTGGAAAGAACTAACGTTTATCCCTCTTCTGACCAAACTGCAGAAAACAGGATAATTATAGGTGTACGGGGGATGAGGAACCTTCTGAACTTTGCCATTTTCCCTGTAAACACTGAGCCCAGTGAGACTCATCCAAGCTCTGTCTGGAAGTAAACAGTGGGAGTCTATTGCTGAGGCCTAATGAGAGAGGATGGTGTTCATGGGGTTTTTGGTTGTTGTTGTTTTTTTGTTTGTTTGTTTGTGGTTTTTTTGGAAGTTTTTTTTTCTTAAGCTCTTTTCCTTCTGGATTCTATGTCCGTGTGTATTAAAACCCATGTATTAAAAAATCTCCCATGTATCAAAAATGTCTATCCTGTAATGTCAGGCTCACAGCCAACCACATCTCACCTCTAGGAAGAGGTTGGTTTAAATAATCTTTTCTTTTTTAGCCTAAAGAGAGCAACCACTCTGCTTTTGCAAAGCTTTATGTATAATAAATATGACATGCTGATTATAAATGTATAGTGCCACCACAGTAAATTTTGCTCAGACATAGTAAATAAAACAATAGGAAGTTACCTAGGCAGTGATTTGCTGACAGATTTTAGTTAGGTAGTTGCTGTTTCATTTTGTTTTAGTGACTATAAATTCCAGACCCACAGTAAATGCTTTCTACCATTATCATCCCACATTCTGCAGTTGTTTTGCACATTTTATGGTGTCAGTGTTGTTTCCCATTTAACTGTATACCAGCTAATTTAACTTATATAAATGAGTTGAAATCCAAACATAGTGTGACTGTGGCCCTAATGGATTACTTTTTATTAGGAAAGGGGAAAACCAGAAAGTTCTGAACCCGTGAAGTACATTTGCAGGGTATGCAATTAGCCCCAGGCTGCAGAGACACCCTTGAAGAAGGTGCTGTGCAAGTTATCCATCGCTTTTGTCACTTCTCACTCAGTATGTGCCATATGGGAACACTCAGCAGAGATTTGTGTAGAGGTAAACATCATCTTTTTGCAGCATCTCACCCATGGAGCAAGGTTTGACAGGCAGCACTGCTTAGATTTTCCTGTAGAGTTGTACTTCAATCTGAAACCCTTCCTGCCTACTCAGCCTTCTGCCCTTCATGATTTGCTTTGCTGAGCACTTGAGATTTTGGAGTGGGGAGATAAAGTGAGCTCCAGGTTGGGCTGCTTTTACCTGTTGGTGTCTGTCAGAATGTCAGATCTCCCAGGTTGACTTTTGTTCACTTTGCTTACAGCATGGTCTGTGATTTGACAGAGGCACACCCAAGCCACCAGTTCTTGCAAACATCCCAGATTTCTTGAAAGCTTCAGCACTCCTCAGAGGAGTAATAAAATCTGGAAGACAGAAGTATTTGGTGAATAGCAGTTCTGTGTTCCAATATTAATGTCTGTGGACCTCAGAGAGAAGCTTCCACCCCAGATGGGAAAAAATTGCTTGCATGGCATATGGCTGATGTTGGGATGACAAGAAACTGCTGGGGGCAGATATGGGTAGTAAAAGTTTGCTGAACCAGCACCTCTGGCAAAGAAGTGACAAAAAGTATTTTACCCTGATTTATGATAAGGTAGGAAAGATTCAGGGTATTCATAAGTAAGAAAAACACTCTGATTTAGATTCATCTGTTTTTTGACATCTGTTCTTGGATAGCCCTGATGAGTCTGTAGTGCACAAACTCTTGTAGGAAATGCTCAAATCCTTCTTCCCGTGTTATCTATGCTTTGTGTCTGAAGCATTCCCCTCAAATCCCATTAAATCACATCCTATGGGCTGACGTTCTTCTCGATTTTCTGACCTTTCCAAGCAAGTTAAAAAGGCACTCAGACATTTCTCTAGCCACATTTTTCTGTTGATAAGAATTTTGAGTGCTCACCTAACATTTTTCAACTTCAAAGCTCTTCAGAAGTGAGGGGCCTGATCCACAGTCCATTGAAATAAATGAATAGCCTTTCTGTTACCTTCACAGGGACTCAGACAGTAAATCGTGCTCCTAGTCCTGTCATTTCCCCCATCTGTTCTCTGAAGCCCTGCTATCTTTTGCACCTACTTAAGTTTTAGTCTCTGGGTCATATCTCTCCTATTGTGCTCCTGTTTGTCAGTGGCATAATGAGACCATTTCTGAGAGTAGCTTTCTGATAGATGCTCAAAATCGGGGTATATGTGTAAGGCCTTTGTAACTAAAATACATCTTTACATGTGAGCTTCCAGCCTGCCATTCACAGTAATTTCTTCAGATGAGATGGCAATGAGGTCTCTAGTTTGGTAACAAAATCAGCTCTTTGAGTTTCCAGGTGGTTCCATCATTCTTTCTAAGCCCTTCTCACTGTTAGAGAACTCCATTTCTCCTGTCAACAAACTGGATGGGTAATTCCACTTCTTTGAGGACTACAGGAGGCTTCATCCTTGTGAAACTATTTCAAGGGTCTTGAAACTCTTGGCTGCTCACAGCTGGGTCAGCAAGGATCCTACATCCTCTGTGCAAGGCCGTAGGTGGAGATTGTTCATTTAACAGCTCCACTTTGGCTTTAGCAGTGCCCCTACTTTGGTGTCCTCTATAGCTCTTGGGTTTCTTGCTTCTGCATGGTTGCTTCTTTCTTTCTGACGGATTGTGCTTTCTCTGTGCTGCAGAATGCTTCTGCATTAGTTTTTTCCCCTGTTCATGTTTTCTCTTCCTTGTCTGTTGCATGCATTTTTTCCCCTGCTTTTTAATCAGCTTTCCCTTCTGTTTGTTTATTTATTCATCCCTATTGTTTTTCCTCTTCTCCCTACAGGGTACTCTGCTTCTGTGGAGGCAAGGGAACATTGTCAGCTGACAACGTGTAGGCAGGTGGTCAGTAGGGATTGCTGATACCAAAAATAGTCCTCCTTCAGTCTATTACCAATTGCTGCTGCTGTTTTCATTGTTGCTTTTTCTGCAAGTCAGCTGGAGCCCCTGGAGGTCTCTGTGACAGTCGGTGTGTTTGACTTCGGGATCCAAGTGCTCTTTGGGCACCAGAGTTCTGATTTACCTTGCTGCTCTTGGTGGTTTAGAGCGCTGTGGAACCCACGTTCTACAAAGTTCACAGGAAGTGCTTTTACGTGCCCGTGAAACATTTTGTTCTTGCCATTGCTAAGCTCTTCATTACCTCCAATTATTGATTTTTTCCTTAGGTTGGAGCTTGCATTAAATTAGTGCTTGGTTCTTATTCCTGCACTTGAATTCCTGGACCCTACTCAATTCACATTTTCCTTCCTCCTTGAGCTGCACAACCACTTAGATCTGCTACAACGGGTGTTCGAAAACCCTCCTCATCTTACTGTTGCAAGTAGATAGTTCAGCAGCTGAATTACCTCTAATTCTCTGTTTTTATATAAGAAAAATAGATTCTGCCAAAGCAGCCAGATTGCCTTTGGCTTCTTTGCTTTCTTCACAAGTATCTTGGCACCGTCTCCCCTTTCCCTTTCTTTGAGCTGATGTTGAGTCCAGATTTTTTAAAAACAAGACGCAGATTTTATTTAACAGCCAGTGATTAACCATTAGAGCGTGCTGCTGTAGAAAGTGATGGGACTCCTCATCCTAGAAAGTGAATGGGAACTTCTCTGGGTGAAGTCCAGTGTGGTCCAGTGTGGTCAGTGGTATGAGTGCCCCTCCTGAATCACTGATGCACAGCGGGACATGCTGTTGTTATTCTGTGTGCAGTGGAAGTGCTGATGTGAGATTTGGGGCTCCAAACTCTTTCAGAGACATATATTGATGGGCTCTACGAGCTCTGTGGGTTTCCTTAACACAGTTTAATTATCACCATCTTTCATGTGGTATGTAACAAAACATTTTAGGAAAAAGTACTTCAAGGAAATTATAAACTGTGAAAATCATATGTTTGAATGCAGCTTTATAGACTTCTGTGCTTTTATTCAAATGTCATCTCAAATCCTTTCCCAAAGTGCTAGCACTAGAATTATCTGCATGTGCTGTTTGTGCTCAGCTTCTACTTAAGCAAGCACAACACTGTGTTCTAAATCTGTATTTAATGACCGAAACCAGCACCACTCCATAAAGATGGGATATCACATCAGATGAAATAATGAGGAACCATGACACAGGAGTGCATTTTTCTAAGGCTGTGTGGTGGTTTAAGCACAGCCGGCACTTCAGCTGCACTTCATCCTGGTGGGATGGGGGAGAGAGTAGGAAAAGTGGATTGAGATGAAGACAGTTTAATAGGTAAAGCAAAAGCTGTGCCTGCAAGCAAAACAACTCATGGAATTCATTCACCACTTCCCATGGGCAGCAGGTGTTCAGCCATCCCGGGAAAGCCGAGCTCCCTCACGTGTAACAGTGACTTGGGAAGGCAAACACCACCACTCCGAACATCCCTCCGTTCCTTCTTCTCCCGGCTTTATGTATAGAGTGTGATTCCACTGGGATAGCCCTTGGGATCGTTTGGCTGTGTCCCCTCCCAACTCCCTGTGCACCCCCAGCCTCCTCGCGGGCGTGAGGTGCAGCAAAGGCCCGGGCTCTGTTTTCAGCACTAACCCCCGCACGCACAGCCCCATGTGAAGAAAATTAACTCTACCCCTGACAAAGGCAGCACAGACTGTATCGAATGCTTGACTTTAAGGTTGGAAAAGATCAGTGTTTCGCTTCACTTTTTTGGTTTTAGCACTTCTTGCTTATTTGTTAAATGAGGACTATTCTATAGGCTGCTAATGTGTTTGAAAGTAATTTAATATTGTATTTTGGTTGTAATTCATGTTTCTTGCAGCTGCCAGCAGTTTAAGACCTGTATATAGAGAGCTAAATATTATACATCAGTTCTTTTGTGGCCAAGTTTGGCAGGAAGAGAATCTACATAAAAATAGTGAAGATGGCAACTACTGGTGCAATTATTGGGCAAGAAGGAGTGATAGACTATGGAGGTATTTTATAGCTTCAGCTCTTCTCTCATTCATTCTAAAGATCAATCTCAAAAGCTATACGTCTCTTTCTTCCACCAGCCCTCTCCTTAGTACTCTAGTAAAGAAATAGGATTTTTCTAAAGCCAATTTTCTTCCAAAAAGCAACACAGACCATTTCCTTTTGGACTTCATTGATCACAGAAAATTTTCACCTAGGTAATTTCTACAGCAAATTGAAGAGTTTATAGCTGAAAAAATGAAAGCAATTAGTTTCCTGATTAAATTCACCTTGGCATTGAGAAGCAGTATTTTTAGTTTCCATGTGCATTCAGATGAAATGGGCCTGTTAGGACAATGGGAAAGGCCTTAGTATAGAAAATAATAAAAAAAGTAATTGGCTCTTCTGTGTTTTCAATAACTGTCTTGGGTTACTGTGTCCTTTGGGGAAACAAACACATCTGTCCAATACACATCATTGTTATCACAGGGCTCTGCATGTGTGTTTTGTATGTGATTAATTTGTTTTTGCTTGCTCTGAGTTTATAACCAGCACTGCATTTACAAGCATCCCACAGCTGATGCTGTTGCTAACATTGCTGTAGTGCAATATGGTTTGCTACAGACTTGATCAAGAATCACCTGTGTCCTTCTGGAATGTAAATAGTACTGGAGTGAATGCTGTTAGTTAGATCATACATGAGCAACAGGAAACATGTCATCTGCACCTTGAGGAGAAGCTCTTTGAGCTCTAAGATGCTCTTTTTACTAGCAATTATTTGCTCTCCTTTCTCTCCAGGAGAAGGAGCAGGATGATGAATGTCCTGTCACAGCCCCAAATGTGAATGTGCCCCTTCATGTCTGGTGAAAGGATATATATAATCCAGGGTCTGCCTTTCCCCTGCCCTTGTCAACCTCTCCTCCTCAGCTGCTGACCCGTGGAAAGGATGTGAAGGAGGAATTTCAGGTACCTGTGCAGATCTATTACCCTTGTTAAAACTCTGGTCTTAAAATGTGGTACCTTAAACATGGGAAACAGTAAGAAGTTCCAAGGGCTTTGAGCCTGTAACAGGTAGTTGCTGATAAGATGATGCTTCATCTTGGCAACATCATCATGGTAGAGTGAGTGATAATAGAGTGTATTGCAATGACTGAGAGAGGAGCACTTATTTAAGCTTCAGTCCTTGTTCCTTCAGCATTTCATTAGATTGAATTTGCTTTTCTGGGATGTTAGGTTTATGCCTGCATTCCCTTCTAGGAAAACACAGTTTTGTCCAACTAAAAGAGTTTGTTGTTTCCACTTGCAAGGAGATAATTAGCTGCTGGTTCATGGCACTAGAAGAGGATATTGTCCTCGTGTACTGAAATGGAGAGAGATGATAATTTTTAGAGCAATAATTTAATTTGCATGACTTTGGTAGTTTAAGCAGCCCAGGTGTTTGTTGTTAGGCTATAGCCTGAAGAAAAGGCTGCAATTTCTTGTTCAGTGCTTTAAATTTAAGAGGTCTGTATGCCTCTAGACTTTCCTGAGTCAGTCTGGAGTGTACTTTGGAAGACCTGATGCTCTAAGGCCTAAAAGGAGTAAAATTTGGACAGAGGTCTGAATCACTGATGAAGACTTCTATTCTCAAACTTGTATGGTTTCTGCAAACTGTATTTGTCTAATGAAAATGGACCACCTTCCTACAGACTTTATCCTGCTCCCCTTGCAGAGCTCACCTTTGGTGTCCAGGGAACAGCCATTGGCTGTTCTAGAACTGTGACCACCATCTAGAGTGATTTAGTAATATTTAGACAAAATGTTCTTTGGTTTGAGGTTGTTGAGTCAAACTGAGGAAGAAGTACAGGTATTTTCTGTTTTGATGACTCTTCTGATTACTCTTGCTATTTTGTATCATTTTTTCTACCATTTATCTAAACAGTGGCATGGTTGAGTGAGGCATGAAAAAGGTATCTGGTCCTGTCACATATTTCTCACTTTGTGGAAGATGGCCCTTCACTTTAATCCTGGCTTTACCTGGAGCATACTGCTTCCTGAGAAATCACCTTATCCATCATTTGACATGTGATTTTGTAGGGTCATATGTGAAACCACCCTGCAAAATGCATCATCTGACCTGTTTTGATGTGGTGTGACATAAGTCATAAAAATTGCTACTTTTTTGCTTCTGGTACAGTAATTTTAAGGGTATTTCACCTGCATTACCCATGAAGCAGCAGTTTAGCCTGTTTGCTGACAATACACATTACTTTTGGGATTTTAAGCATCTCTAGTTTCCACTCTACTTTAGGAAATCTGAAGGATTCTTAGGGATATACTTGCAGTATGATTTCTAGGGATTTGTTGCACACCTATTTCTCTCAAGAGAAGTTATTTTGTTGTCAGCGTGTTCATCTCATGAAAGATGAGCCAGTATTCACGAGACAATGTTATATGTTGAAGTTTGACTTCAGACTCCTTAAAAATCATAAGGCAGAGAAGCAAAATGGGAACAAAAACTCCCAACCCTTACTGCTTTATTTGCAAAATTATTCCTATATAGGTATAATTTTTATATATAGTTTTTAAAAACTCCTTTTGCATTGGACAAATCATAAGAATGTCTAACAAAGCTTTGGAAGGAGAAAAGAGTAAAATACACCAAGATACCTGCTTACCCTGCATGCTTTCCCTTGCAAATTAAAAAACCCCAAACACTCTCATTCATAAGACCCTGACCCATGCTGAGCAGGTTTGCAATATCAGTTTCTGACCACTGGATTTATTGAAATGCCTGCTTGTTCAACATCGCTTATTCTAAAACATACCCTGTTCTTACCGCGTTTAAATTCAGGATTGTGTGACACAAGGACTCACACTGATGCTTTCGCTGTGCCTAAAAGAATTAGAATCCTGATCTCTGAACTCTTGTGTGACACTGCAATAAAGATAAAAAGCCCCACTTAACAAGGAAATATGAAGAAATAGTCCTTCAAAGCAATTTGCCTTCACATTACCACCAATAACCACCTTTAAGACCTTACAGCTCTGTATTTGTTACAGTGATGTGCACTTGCACACATCAAGTAATTTCACTACCATCTTTGTACAGTTCAGACCATACTAATCTGAGTTTCACCAAAATTTAGACACAAACTCATCTGTCAGCTCAGGGTCCTGTGAAAGTGGGTCCAGAGATTTTCAAATACATTTGGGCTTTCAACGAGTCTCCTCTGAGTTATGATTTGGTAGCAAAACTGCAAACCCAGATGAGCTTTGAGGAGGCTTTGGTTCACTGTGAACATTTTATTCAAGCCTGAAATCTGATGAGATGAAGCTTAGTGAGGAGGGTTTTTTCCTTCTAAAGCTCCTGATGAAAGTTATTGATCTCTTCACAACACCCCCACAGGTTCCACGCTGTAACGTTCCTTTATTATTGCTCATCTCTCACCTGTAACACAACCACAGAGGCTGCAGATTGCCTGGAGACTCCCGGAGTTAGGGATGATGCCCCAGGCATTGTTACATGTCTGGTGTGTGAAAGTCAGATGGTGGAGGGGAAAAAACAAAAAAGAAAAGCAAGCGTGGTGTTCTCTGCGGGCAGCAATTTAAGCAAGATACTTCGGGGAGTTTGTAAGTGAGAAAGAAGCCTGTGTCTTTGTGTGTTAGCAGTTTGGTTACGTCTGTGTCAATAAAGAATTTGAAAGGGAGGAGGAATGATCGCCATCGTTTAAGGATAGAGTGGAGTGTAGTGCGGAGCAATGGATGGCCGTAACACCAGAGAATTTCACACGCTGATCAGAAAGGGCTCCCTGGAGCGAGGTGGTTTTGTCCTGCTCTGGACCCCAGGCCGCGCCAGGAGCAGGGCCCCTGGATCCTGTGGAGGGTGGGTGTGTGCATGTGTGGGGAGGGTACCTCGACTTTAGCAGCACTGCTCAGATGGATGCTGCATTAAGTATATTCAAAAATGTGCTTTTCACAAATGCCACTCTTCAAAGCAGTGAACTCTGTGCAGGTAGGACTTCTTCTGGTTTCCCCTCCATTTCTACAGCCAGTCAGCTGCTGGGAACTCAGTATCCCATAACTCAAGATACCTGTTTCACTGGATCTATACAGGCAACTACAGGAAAAGATTAAAATCCATTTTCCTTTTAATTGCAAACCCTGTACAATGGTGGTACTTGTTCTGTAGCACGTTGCTGGGTACACTTCTTTTAATAATGACTTCTGTATCAGAAATAGCCTACATAGCACATAACGGGATGCTGCTTTTGAAATTGGCTCTGACTGAATAGCAGTGTCTTACAAAATGCAATGTGAATGTCTGGAATTTGTATCAGAAGTGACCCTAGGCAATAGTCTTTGAAATACCCCTGCTTTGATATTTATAATAATGTGGCCTCTTTTTGAGGTCAGTCCATCCCTCCTTAGCTTTGTTGATATCGAGAAGGTGAACAAAAGGTCCTGTATGCAGTGAATAATGCAGATTTAATGAACAGGGGTAGAGCAGATGACACTTATACTGCAAGAGGTTTTTGAACAAAGTCTTTGAAAACCATAGGCAAATAAAGGAACTATTTTATCGCATGAATTTTGTGTCAGCTGCAAAAGTGGACAAAGCTGATGTTTGTATCTTCAAGAGGAAATTTCTTTGAAACAGTCATCCAGTTCCTAGTGGTAGATGCAGTAATCATGGATAGTAACTTGGGAGTCAAACTATTTTGCAATATGAAAATCAGTGGGGCTTTATCAGTGTAAACAGTATTTTACAGTGAACTTTCCAGCCTCAGCAACTGATTGCTATGGTGCTCTCGAATTGTGCTCTGTAATTGTTGCCATTAATGCCTTGATCTTTGGCTGTGTGCATGAAAAGCATTTTAAATTTCCACCGACCCAAAGTGTTATGGAACAAAACAATAGTTTGTATTTTATATCCTTGCCTGTGCAGTAGCATTTGGTTTCCTATGAAGTTTTTTTAATGTAAATTTCCCAGCAGATTTTTTTTTTAACTAGAGAAACCATACAAATTTAACCATAGTTTGTACTTGATAAATTATTAATCTGGCAGCAGTTGCTTGCTAAACAATTCTCCGTCATACTAAAAGTGCTGTTCTAAAGTATAGTGGAGAGTTTGAGTTTTTGTTTAGCGACAAAGGAGTTAACACCAGATTCCAGGTGAATGCATGTGACAATACTTATCTGATAGCAGTTTAAATGCCACCTTTACCCACTGACTCAATTCAATTCATGGTTTTTTTTGTGGCTGTTGAAATCAGAGGGGAACATACCATGATTTCTGCATCCTTGATTTCTGTCTGTGACCTTTGACTCTTCAAGCCTCACTGAAGGGTTTATACTTCTCAGTTAACTGCTCAAATAACTGACTGACATTCATTTGTCTTTGGAAGATTTAGCAGAAGACCTTTAATATAAAGTGGAACTCTGAAGCTGTAAATCTAAAGTCAACCCAGCTGTTAATGCCACTGGACTGCAGTTGGACCTACAGATAATCAGCAGGATTTCAGTCTGCAGCAATAGTCATGTGTTTTGCCTAAGGTCACTTTAATTACTTCAGCAACATTAATCCTAAATTAGCAAGGCTTATGTATGGCAAATGACTTATCTCTATTAAAGGGGGCATACATTTTCACCCAGCAAAATTATGATGTTTGAAAGTGATATGCTGTCAATAGAAGGGACAGGGGGAAAAAAAGATCTTATTATACATTTCCTGCCAATGGACATTTGAAAGTCATCCTTCCTACTACAAGTATGTAATGTGCTACATAATTTTCTTCTAAGCTGTAGTTTCTTTCTTGGCTCTTTGTGCTTTTTTAATGCCATTAGTCCCAGCAAATTCTGTGTCCTAGACCTGGTTAAACATAGTTGTGCAGATACATACAGACGACCCCAAGCTGGAAGGGGGAGAGCATATCCTGAAAGGGGAGCTTGTTCTCTCCACTCCCTTCCTGGGATGGGTGCTGAGTGCTGACAGGCAAGGACAGCACTGAGCAATGGATTTCGGGAGCTAGGACACAGTTCCCTTTATTCTGTTTTGGGGAGAAGTGAGTGGAGACCCGGGGCTGGTCACCCTACCGCTCTCTCCATAGCAAACTGAAAGGTGTTTCACCTGGTTTAATAGGAGCTTAAGTCCAGAATTAGGTTATAATGATTTCATGGGAGATGGATTAGAGCTCAAGCAGAGGTTCTCATGGAGGCTTAACTTGTAACTCAGAGGAGAGCTTGCCCCTTTCACTTCGCCAAATATAGACCTGGAAGAGCTGAGATTTGTTTCTAAATACAGCACAGGCATGAACACCAGAGAAGAAGACCTTGCTGGCCTAAGAGTGAAGGGTGAGAGTTGTCCAAGAGTGCATTTGGGTTTGTAATTAGAAGAGTTTTTCTCAAACCACTGGAGTAGCAGACGTCTGCTACAGCCTTCCAGGAGAAACCATCAGGGTGAAAATCCAAGCTTTTAAGTTGCATTAAACCTGACAAGAGTTAAGAGCAATCTCCCATTGCAAAGGAGAACTTACACGTGTGCTTTAATAAATAATAAGTAATGAAACACTTCTTAGCCAGAACATTATCAATGCAGGAGATCACTTGTAAATTGTTGTCATGGTTTTAGGTCATTACTGTTGTAGCCGGGTGAGGTCAGCACCTTTTTGGCGAGATATGCTGAAAGTGAAGAGCACTCCTGCTTCACATGTCTTTAATTGTGTAAGACAGACCAAAGGCAGCAGGGAGAATAGCAGCAAAGAGAAACAAAGCAGTGGAGTGACTTGCCCAAGGTCACTTGGCATTTCTCATTTCTGTCTCCCACTACACTGGTTTTCTCTTCCTGGAATAAAATGGGTGAATTCTGCAGGGCACATCTCATTTGTTATGAGTAGTCAGGTGAGAATTCTTATCTTGAAGTTTCAGGAGCTGCTGGTATTGCTGCTACTTCAGTGAAAGGAACACTTTCCTTAACACGTAACACGAGTTGTAAAATAAAAGGTGAAGTGAAAATGGTTAAGATACTCTAACTTTCACAATTAAAATCCAGCACTGAACAACAATAAGAAGCAGAGAATTTGCTGAACAATGGGGAAATTCCCCTCTTGTGCTTTAGAAACAGAAGTTTGTCCTATTGTTGCCAAATAACTGACACAGATCAAGAAGTATAGAACAGAGTAGTTGAGTTAATGTCTCTAATTTTAGCTGCGAAAAATCACAATCTGTGTTTTACCATAAAGAAATTGGCTTCTCTTTCCTTTTCTTCCCATTGTCAGTGTCCTAAACTGGCAAGACACCCTTCTTTCTCAGTTTTGGACCCTCACACGTGTGAAGAAAACCCTTTAGTCTTTCAGAATTCTTACTTTTAATTAACTGCATTTATATAGACCTCCTAATATACAATCTTTTTCAAAGTTTATTCCATTACATGAAGAATTTCTGCCAGAGTGGCTGCAATGAGATGTAACACCTGCTGGGTACTACAGGTGTTCAAAATCTCTTTGTGTAGCTTTCTGTGCCCAAAATCAAGGTTCTCTTCTGTGAAGGTGCTGTATCCTTGAGCTCTGCCAAGCCCAGGGTAAAATTAGATGTCAGTGTTATGTTCCCAAATAATGTTACAGCAAGTGATCTTCCACTTTGCATTCAGTGTCAGTCTGTGTTACTGGAGACAGTAAACAGGGCAGACAGAATGATGAAACTTGACAGGATTTCCTGATTGTCAGTTCTGGTCTCATGATATCTGAGTTTCTTTCCTGTTGCTGTGCGAGGAATGAATTGATCATAAGTGCTGACATATAATTTATCATCATTGGAAACCTCACTGAGTTAAACAGGACAGTTTCTCTCGGAGTGATATTCCAGATGTATTCTTGACACCTCTGAATTGTTGCACTCTGCTTTTGTTTATATTAATTGGAATTCCAAAAGATTGACATTTTTTTGTTTTGTTTTTTTTTTTATTATGAAGAAAACCCCCAAAAACTTTGGAGAGCTTGGAGACCAGCTAAAAGAATTAGCCAATTGGACTCACTCATTTTAATGATAAAGGCAGACTTTGTAGAATGGAGGTCAGAAATTCCTTATTTATCTCTATATTGTTTTATACATCCAGGCTCCTCTTATGTTCTCTGAGTTGGGTTTTCAGTTCAGAAGTTCTCTGATGTGCAACTTAATGAAATCAAACACTTCATATTTGGCAATGGGTATTTCAAGCATTCCTTGGCTTGGATATTACATCAATTTAGGCCACTCTTTTTGTTAGATTGATACTGTGATAAGAATTATTCAACAAATAGAGAAAAGTGCCTGACTTTTTTCTTTTATTGCATCATGAGCATTTTCTGCAGATTTCACTTGGAGGAAAAAGTAATGCATATGAGCCAAATAGTGGTTAAATTTTTGGTGTCTGAGTTTTGGGGAGTACTGGGATTCCTTGGTCGTTGCTTGCTGTTACATTGGGCCTCAAGCTAGAAAACCCATGAGCAAAGCCCCACTAAATTAAAAAAGAGACTGTTCTTTTATGAATAAGCCACTCTGTGCAAGTTAACTCTTATCTCTGTGTAGAAGAGAGCCTCTCAGCAATCTGCTTATTGTGCACAAGTTCCTCTTGGTTTAACAAGAAGAATCAATTAGAAAGGCAGCCAGAAGTATCACCATGTGTCATATTAATTTAAGCATTGTTTTCTGCAGTTAAAAACTTTATATTCAGTAACTTGTTAGATTTGTCCCCCTCCCCCATTCTCCCAGTCTCTGATGCACAAAATTATTAAGCTTAATTGAGTTTCTCTGGACACTACTCATTTCTCAAAATTTATTGCAATTATACAATGCCCATAGCTCATTTATTTTTTGTTTCCTGGTGATTAAAACTTAAGACACTGAAAAATGTTATGTGTTTTCCTTTTCATCACTAATCCTTTCCTGTCCTCTACATTCAAGACACATTCTGTAGTCATGAATCATTAAAGTAGCAAAATTCACAGGCAGACTTATTTTATAGCTAAGTATAGGAAAACCAGAATGTAGGTCAGAAATCTTGAAACACTTTTTATAAGGTGTTTTGGTTTTGTTTCAGAGGATGTTTTTCTTAACAGTGGAAGCATTACTATATGTCTTATATTGAGTCAAACATAGTTTTTCTAAGCTATTAGCAAATTTTTTTTTAAATTTTAGTTGTTAAACAAAAGTATTGTGTGAGCAACACTGAATGATATGGTTACACCCAAGTGAGGTAGAGGGGGAGATGAAGGGAGAGGAAGTAAAAGTGGCTGAAGAGTTTTTGGGTTTCATGAGCTGGCACAGGTCCTGATCACTTCCACATTTTCCGTGGAGGGCTGGTTCTGCTTGTCCCACCCTGGAGGTGGGGGCTGTGCTTTTCCCAGGGCTCATCCAGCCCTGCTGTGTTGCCTGTAGCTGCTGTGCCACATCCCAGTGATTGTGCTGTTTTCTGGGACAAGGAGCACTCAGGACCATCCCAGTGCGTGGCAGTATGTTGGGGCGGGGTCCCAATCCTGCAGCATGTGAAGGTCCCAACTCGCTCACCTCCATCTCCAGCCTTGGCTCTGTCTGCTCCTCAGGAGGTTCCTGATCCCAGCTGCCTACTCTGCTGGGAGTGCTTTCTGGCAGGTGTTCCTGAGGGCTCTCTGTCACCTTTCCCCCACTGTCTGGGCAGGCAACTGGGCTTTTGGTGTGATCCGGGGTAGCTGTTCTGATATTTTTATGCCAGGAGGTGTTTGGAGGACCCTCAAAGATCCCATTCTGCAGAGGCAAAATGTGTTCCATGCTGGGATGCTGCTTTGTCACACTCATAGGTGAGCAATGGAGGTGAAGAAGGAAAAATTAATACCATCATAACAACTAGGGATGTTTTTAGCATGAGCTAAGTAGGAGGCAGGAGTATTTCTTCAGACAGAAAAGCTCTCTAGATAATGCAGCAGAACAATGCGTGTGCCAGGGCCGTGGTATCTGTTCAGGACAATGCAGAGTATGTTAAATTGATATAGACACAAATCATGGAGCGTCTTTCCCAGCTGAAACAGCAACAAAGTTATTAAAAGCAAATATATGCAGTGGCTGAACTTCCTTTAGCACTTTGTGAATGGAGTTCAAGTGAAGAGAGTTTGGCCAGCTTCCAGAAAGCAGGGCTTCTGTTTCCAGTGCTGGCAGAAAAATGTTTGGGAAATAAGCTTGCATCTGAAATGTAAACATGTCCTTTAGTTCCCCAGACTTCTGACATCAGCTAAAGTGAGTTGAAACAATTACGTGCCGTGGGGTGGAAATATGGTGGTTGAAGATACTGTAGAGAAGTGATTTGAAGTGTTCATCTCTTTGGAGCTGAGATGCTTCTTTGTAGACACAGATGGGCCTGTGGAGTGTTGTCTTTTTCAGGAGCCCACAAAACTTGCTCCACAAAATTACCAATGGTTCTTGCTCTCAGTGTTAACAGAGGACAGTAACTTAGTATGCAAACATTTATATCTGGACAGATTCATCATCTTCTTCCTCATCTTGTCTCCATGGTAAAAGATGGGTAAAAGCCAAGGCAAACAGCAGCCATCTGCTTGTAAGCATTTTAGGAACCTTGTTTATGAGGAATTGTTACAGGCCTTTTAGTCCAAATCTCACTCACATGATAGCCAGCAGAAAACACAACTTTGGACCTGAATGAGAAATGAGTCAGGTTTCTGATATTTTTATATGTTCCATAAAATGTTGCATTTCCTCTCAGATATTTCTTCAAGTGAGTGAGAAAAATAAAAAAGTGTTTCATTTCTGTCATGCCTTTCAGCTGAACTCCTCTAAGTGCTTTGGAGCCTGTGTGGATTTCGCCTCACAGCATCCCCTTAGTTCTGGTAGCACTCGTTTCAGCATTATGGACGGAGAGGTGAGAGAAGCTGCTTGACATTCTCCAGCCAGAGCTGTATGAGCACCAATCTCCTCTTTTGGCACGGTTCCCACAATGCTATTTTTTCTCTGTGGCTATGATGTGTCTCTACCAGCAAGCTGGATTGTTTCCTCTAGTGTGAGCACTTGAAACAGCTGAATAAAGCATCTCAAAACCATAACTAGGCCTGAGCTGCACAGACTTCAGCACTACATGACCTTTAAATGCTGTCAAGGAGTCTTGCAGAGAATGCTGCCCTGTTCACCTGTGAGGCCAGTTTGCAGCAGGAAATAAAACAGGTGCATTTTGGTGATTATTGTACAGGCCACACTCTCCCCAAATTCTAGGGAGCACCCTACTGCACATACTTATTCAATTGGTCATCTGCCTGGAAACTCCCTGCTCAGATAAAAGATCCCTGCATGAAACAACATCCTTTACTAGTATAAAATCAAAATCAAGCCTCCCATATGTAACACTTCCTTGATTTCAAACATTTCTGTATGTATCAGCAATCATTCAAATATCCCATGTTTTCATTGTCCTCTTGCTCTCTAGTGGGGATTTTTCTTTGTTTAAACATGTAAGGAAAGAGAAGACTTGCACTCTTAAATCAGGTTATTTGGTGTCATTGAGATGATAGTCTGATGACAAACACCACAGTGGTTGAGTTGAATCATGGTCTTGCTTCAGTTGCTGGAAACACAAATGACAATTGTGATGGATGAGGTAGGATAGGAATATCTGCCCGAGAACTTGGGTTTTTAGGCCGTGGACCAGTTATGGATATGACTACCTACAGTGATGTCTAAAACTGACTACTAACAAGTTGCTAATTTTCTTGTCTTATCCAAATTTATTCCAAGAACCTGATGAGCTTAAACTCTCCAGCTTTCTCTTTCATTTGTCTGAGAGGCTTCTGTCACCTCAGATTTTTATTATCACATCCTCCTGAAAGAGAAGTCCAGCTACAATTAGTATTCGAGTGAGCTGAAAAAGTTCACGTGAAGTTGTCCTCACCTGAGGCTCCATTCCCTCTGAGATGAAGTTTCCAAATACTGGGTTTTCATCCCATGTCAAAATACCAAACAAGCTCTGTGAAGTGGCAGCATCTTTTCTCTGTGTGTTGCTGAGCAAACATTCACTGAAGCAACACATGGGATCTGCAGTTTGAGAGTTGAGGAACTGAGATCACAGAGCAGAAAACAATAATCTTACAAAAGGACCAGTTTAATGAGAAGGTGAATGACATATGAAATTATGGCACTATAGCATTTAATTTCCTGAAAGGAACTAGAATTTGATTACATGTAATTAATTATAGCTTGTAAAAGATGTCTGGAATTTACACTGGCTTTTTATTTTCTATGTAAAGCTGGTGGCTAACTTGTTCATCAGTCATTTCATCATGATTTAGCCTGTGTACTCCATAGTCGTGGGATTCTTGTAGAAAAACATTTTGGATGCCTTTCATCAAGGCATTCTACTTGTGTTTAGGTCATGGGGAAATCAATGAACTTTACGCACCTGATTAACTTTAAACACAGAAGAGAAGTGGTGGTTCAGGATGAGAAACACCATGGTCAGGTTCTGGGAAAAATGCTGACATTCTGGAAAAATTGTTTTCTGTAAACAGGACAAAAGTCCTGGAACCTGAAGGTTTTATTGTTGTTGCTCTTAAACTGAAAATAGTAATGAAGCAATTTCTTCTGGTTAACTGAATGTTTTGTTTCCATTTAAAGATTTTATTGTTAAGTCTTGAGTTGTTTTTGTGGGTTTTTTCTTTTTTTTTTTGCTATAATTAACTATCTTCTAAATAAAAATTCATATCAAAAGAAAGAAACAAAGGAACACAAGCTTTCAAATATGTCAGAATGACTACTGTCACATATTTAGCCTCTGTCAGTGTGAGCCATCTTGAGCTGAAGTTTCTTCAGTTGGAAATTGGCACATCTGTATCCAGGCAAGCACTGAAGTCACACAGAAAGGGTTAAGTAGAAGGGAAACAGAAGAGAATTTTGACTTGGCTCATGTAGTAGTAAAAACTTTAGTAGTGAGAAATTTAAGTCCTCCAGCATAGATCTGTAAAGTCCGACAAACAAATTGATTTCCATGCAGGGATGACTGCTTCTTGCATTGAGGTGATGAGCATGTGCATCATAGCACAGAAAAAAGTCGGAGGATAACAAACAAACTTAATTCCACCCTGAACCTGATCCTGTTGTGACACAGTGGGGGTGTCCTGTCCCTTGTTCTCCTGCTGAACAATGAGAACTCACACAGATTACGGGAGCAAAAGCTCAGTGCAGTACGTGGTGTAATTACGTGTGCAAACGTGTCGCGGTTTAACCCAACAAACTGCCAAACACCCCACAGCTGCTCACCCACTCCCCTGCCCCCAGTGGGATGGGGGAAAGAAGTGAGAAAAACCTGTAAAATTCATGGGTTGAGATACAGTTTAATAGGACCAAACCAGGAAGGAAAATAACAATAGTGACAATAATAGAATTGGAACATACGAAACAAGAGATGCCCAATGCAGTTGCTCACCACCCACTGACCCAGCCCGGCCAGCTTTCCCCCTGGTTGGGATGCTGGGCACGAGGCTGTATGGTATCCATAAGGTGCCTTCCAACCCAAACCATGCCACGGTTCCATGACCCTGTGCTGCCCCTCCCCAGGGCCACCGTGCCCAGCACGTGGCACCAGCCCCTCTGTGACGTTCCCCCAGGCGAGGGCTCCGGGGGTGCCCTGGTGACTGCCCTGGAGGTGAGGAGCCCTCCCTCCTCGCAGTGGCATTTGCCACTGTCACAGCTCTGCTGAGCCTCCTCGGCACACGGGACACCTGTGGGTGAGTGGCCCCCAGGCCCTGGGAGCCCCTCACTGCTGGGGTGGGGTGAGGAGCAGAGGCCTTGACTTACGTGCTGCTCACAACAACTAAAGCATCAGTGTGCTGTTAGCATTATTCGCATCCTGAAGACGAAACACAGCACTACACCTGGTACTAGGAAGAAAAGTTTACTCTGTCCCAGCTGAAACACGGTCAAAATGTCAGACAAAATTTTAAAAAAGCAAAGGAGGAGATAATGGTTCAGTGCTGTGTACCTAGAGTTCGCAGGGAAGTCTTTCTGTAAAAAATGTAACACAGTGATGGCCTGTGGCTTCTCTGTTTTGCTGCCTCTGGTGAGGCAATGGGATAAGGCAGAGAGATGGGGTTATATTTATTTTCCTTCTGTTGAAAATAGATTTCTCCTTAAGGAAAGACCCCAAAACTGTATTAAAAGAACATCTCAAAAATGATTCAGTGAAGCAACTTGTGAGATAGTCTTCAGCTCGCTCTCTCACAGCTCTGTTGCCATTAGAGTTAAATTCAATCCCTTGGGAAGCTGTCTCCTTGCAGCAGTGTGTTTTCACAACAGATTGCCCTGGGTTAGTAATGAAAATGTTTTCAGTACAACTGTGTTTGGGAGAAAACTATTTCAACAGTGCTACGGAAAGTGCCCATCAGGATCTCCCATGGATGATGTACTCAGGTGTTATACATGCAATGTTATTCTAAGTTTGGTCTTTGGTGTATCCTTGAGGAAATGAAATTACAGCCACATCCTGAGTGTGTGTGAGAGAGACTAACACCTTGCCTCCTAGATTTTGAACCTAGGGATTGGTTTAAGCCATATTTGATGGAAAGTGGACACGTCCAAAGTATTTAAGTTCATACATCATGCTTCATGAGAGTAGATGGTGATGGGAGGGCAAGACCTTAGAAATACCCTTTGCATGCTCCCCAACCACAGGAAATGGTTTACTTGCAGGTTATTAAACATACATCAACATCCCCAGAGGAAAAGGTGACCTATCACACCTCCAGCCACATATATCTTCCCATGTGATTTGTTAGAAGAAAAAAAAGTGTGATTTAAATATCTTATTCCACAGAGATGGATGAAAAATAAGGAGAAAGTTATCAAAAAACACCAAAACAATTTATCTGGTCTTTTTTCTTTGAAATTCAAAATTGTAATGGGAAATTGCAAACCAGCCAATTGTCATTATTTAAGAGATTAATTCAATTTTCTTGGCCAAGTTAAATCAAATCCTTTTCCCTTTATGAATCCATTTTTCGATTCTCCAGAGTCTTTGCTTGAAGATGATCTCATGCCATGATATGAACAAGACAAACATGTCATTTATCCAGGGCTGACCCCTATCCAACCCTTTGCTCTGACTATCAATTTCTCCAGGTATTTTATTTCTGTATCAGGTGATAAGATAGCCATCTGATTAAGAGGTGCTGAGAGACTGAAGTACACTGATATACAGTAAGTTCAAAAAAAGCTAATTGAGAAATAAAAGGGAAATACAGAAGCCAGCTCTTCTCAAAATTGACATACAGAGAGAAAAATACAGAAAATCTTTGAAATCCCTCCAAATCTTGTTAGCTAACAGAGGTCAGATTAGTCACTTTAGATGTAAAATTGTACCCATTTGACTTTTTTTCCTGTTGCACTTTGAGGTTGTTATAGAACCTGTTGGTAAGTGAAAGAAATTGATTCATTGTTCTTTGCAAGTACAGTGGGTATTTCTGAAGGAATTGTCTTTAAAAATTACAATACATTTTTAGTCTACCTCTAAATATCTTTTAGAAAGTTACAGAATGTGCAATTCATTTTTGTGCCTTCATAAAGATGTTGCTGAAGTGACAAGCAGGGTCCCTCTTTCATGTGTACAGACTTCCTTAAACCTACTGGCGTCAGAAAGGTGCTGCTTAATAGCTCTGTCTTTAAAGCTTTAAATAATTAAATTCCTTGGACTACCAAATAACCTTCTTAAAACTTGGCAATGCTTAAACCTTTTAGCAAACCTGATATGAAAAGGACACTATTTAAATAGCTGAATTTGAACTTAACTCCTCATGTCTTGATGGTCAGTCCTGGTTAAAAAAATATACCAAGCTGAAGTATTTTCTCTGTTGTCAAGTGCTTGAATTTTTTTGGATGTGCAATGCCATTGCCAAGAAATAAAGCACAAAACCTAACCCTGAATCTTTGGGAAATGATTAGAAAAACAAATTTGTACTCCCTGCTCACCCTAAAAGTGTGTTTCTGCCAAATCCTTGGGAAAGCAAACAGACCCCACTGAAAAAGTCAAAGCACTGGGAAACCAATGCTTGTCCATGTGGTATGAGGAGGTGTTTGAAGGAATACCCCAGTGCCCATGAAACTGAGGGCAGTGCCCCAAGTCACTGAAAACATGCTTAGATTTTTTTTAGCAATGAACACAGTGAATCTTCTAAGCAGTGAGATGCTCCTAGTTAGATTTGCAGGAGTAGTACATTTTCCTGTGTTTAATTATTTATAGGAAGCTGTATAATGGGTCTTAGGAATTGTTTGACCCACTAATCAATCCATCCACTTTTGCATAATGCATGTGGCATCAATGTTATTCCATTTCAAGATCACTTAGGAAAAGCTTTGCCAATCTGCTCGTTGCTCCTTTGCAGTGCAAACACAAACACACAGCTTGCAATGCCATTTGCCTTCTGTGCTTGTTTAGAGCCAGCTGTAAATGTTCCCAACAATTAGCATTTTAAGGAGAAACAAGACGTCTGTAAATTCCAACATTTGAGTGATATCACTCAAGGTGCCTGATCTTTGTACGGGAGGAGGTCCCTTCACAGTGCCAGGGAACATTAGATCCTTGCTGTGAGATCCTAAAAGTGAGGGAGTACTTGTGAGACTTGCTCTGAAGGATGGCACTGCTGTCCAGCTGGGGTTCATCACCTGAAGAATTTTCTTCATCATATGTCTGAAGAAAAGCCTTTCAGACACCTGAGCTGGATTTACTGGACTTGTTCTTGCCTTTCAAATCCCACACTGTAAACTGATGGAAAGGGCTCCCTCTTCTCACTGCCTGTAACAGCCTAGCAGAGATCAAACTCTCTTCTTTCACCCTTAGGGAAGCTTCTTCAAATGAGGTTATTTCTGCTGAGGTGGAAAAGGGTGTCCTTCACCCTCTGGGTGGGGAAGAACAGGAAAAGAAGAAGCACAAAGGAGAATGTGCTTCTGTAGCTTCGTAGTTAGAAAGTACTGAGGGGATCAAAGGAATTGTTATGTCCTGGTCTGCAAATTGTTCACCTGATGGGTGTCAGCGTGAGCTGTGTAACGGGTGCCAAAGCACTCTTCTCTACTTCCGTGGAGCCTGGCCTGCATCTGGGCAGAGCTGAGGTGAGGAAGAACCATTGCAGGGCTTAAGGAGCAGCTCGACAGTTTTACACTGTAGACAGTGTACCTAAAGTCTGGCTGGATTCATCTACACACCTGCCCTGTTGTTAGCTGTGGTTAAGGAGGTGCTAACCAGTGCCTTGGGCTCTTGTGCACGCTGAGGAGCTGCTTGTGAAGCCTTTTCAGTTGTGGCAATTTTGCCTGACAAATTTCTGGAAAAAATTCCTCCCTTTTGATGTGATCTATCCTTAAAAGCCACCAACATGGCATAAGCCTTGCATTTTATTTATATTTCCTAGACATTTGTTCTGTCTTGTGTGAATTAGGCCTTTTCTTGCAAAGTTTTGGTTTAAGCTGTGCAGAAAAAACAATCCTGTGTGGTGCTAAGCTTTCTAGCCCGGCAGCTCTAAACACACATAAGAATTTGTTAACTAGGTAGGATTAAGAATGTGTTGAATAGGTTTTTCTAGTCTGAGGTCAGTGTGTAGCACTTTGCAGGGTTGTACCTTTAATTAAGAAAAAAATATAACCAGAAGCCATGCAGTAAACTCATTAAATATAATGTACTCTCATCCTGTCTCTATTTACATAGAAATGCTTTTGAAATACCATTAAGCCTCTGATGAACCCCCACTATTTTAGGAATTGCTGAAGGATTTTCCATTATATATTCAGGATATTTTTATGGACAATAATGCAGTTTGTGGTTACACAAGCTAAAAAACCTCTAGCAAAGGTAATACTCAAATATATAAGCTGCTTGCCACAGACTTCTTCCTTTTTGCACATCCATCATTATGCTGTTCTAGAGGTGCTTTATGGGAGTTGTTTGTGCATGTTTTCCTCTTTATCTGGAGCACTGGGAGTTGGTTAATGCCAGAGGTGCATTTTGCTTGTGTTGGAATAGTTGCTGTCTACATATAGGAAAATGTGAAGTGTGTGTAAATGCTTGCAAATACATCATTAGGGATTGTCAGGCTTTTAGTTTCACAGAGGCAAGGAGATGACACTTGTTTGTTGTTACAAAAACTGCTTTACCCTGGCTTTTGCTTCATCAGTTTAGTAGAGTTTATTTTCTTTTTGTGTTTCAGTTGGCTTCATCATCTTCTTGCTGGGCTCTGGTCTGTGGGAACAGACTGTTTCCTTTTCACTTAGGGTCAGTGCTGACTCTTTCCTTGAGAAAGTGTTTTTTTCTTTTGAAGAGAGATGTGACAACATGATCTTGCTAGTGAATCAGATATTTCACATGCATGCAAGGGGCTCTACACCTGAAATGGTAGATGCAGTTGTTTTTCACACAGCTGGTACTAGAACAGTAGTTTGGGGGAGTGATGCTTCTTCACATAACTCCCAGGCTGCATCTGTGTTTGAACCAACCACTGAGTTTGTATGGGCAAGCCAGCAATCAGGGTAATTTACAGTTCCTTTCATGAGAAAATGAACATTCCCATCAGCCCAAATAAGGCTGTGTGGCAGCTGAATGTGTGGTTCTGAGGTGTCTGCCATGCGTGGCCTTGAGAGCAGTTTTGTGCATAATAGGAAGGATAATTACCTTCAAAAGCTGTTTAATTGCAGTGCCTGTGGGGAGGTGAGAGCTCTCCTCCCGTTCTGATGTCCAGGGGGTGCTCAGGGTAAGCACAGTGACGTTCTGGCTCTGTGCTCACCAGCAGACCTCGAGCACCACCCTTGCACAGCTCTGCAGCTCATTGTGCCTCCAGAATGAGGAGGAAGCTTTGCTTTGGGAGGTGTGCACACGATCTTGGCCAGGATGTTGAGAATGTCTCAAATGAGAAAGAGGTCCAAAACTGGGCCCTCCAGTCTCCAAAACCTTTATTAGCTGTAATTTTCTGAAGTTAAAAAGAAATTTGAAATTACCTTTTTTTCTTATGCTTCTGTCAGGACCTGTCATTGTAAATGCAGTAAAGGAACCTTTATACCAATACTCCTCTGACTCTAATGTTACAGGGATTTCCAATGCTGTTTCCTTGTTAAAGAGGTCTGAAATAAGTCTTTATTGTTTTGATACCTTACCTCCATCAAAATGAACTAAACCAAGGCTTTACTTTTTGTGATTTTTGCTTTCCTCCCCTTTCTTCCCTCGTGCAAGTGTTATGTTTATATTCTGGTATATTCAATCAAGCACAGCCTCTTGGATATTCTCTCAGTACACCCTTTTTTAGAAATACTGAGCAGTCAAGCAAAGGTGAAAGGAGAATAAAGGTACTGTACTGTTGGGTCCAATGTTAAAACTAAAATATCTTTTGGAATCAGGATTTAAAAAATATTTTAATTTCTTATTTTTAACATATAATCATCATATAAACCTTGATTTAATAGAAATGTATATCTAGCAGGATGAATTAAGTCCCTTCCACACTGATTTATTCCCTACCCAGTTCCTTTCTAGAACTTAATGTAGGGTACCTAGAAATGTCTCAGGCACTGAGCCTTCCATCTCTGCTGGGAGAGGAAAAAAAGCAATGTCAGGGATCACACTACACAGAGGTTTTCTTGCACTTAGTGAAATATCTTCTGTTCTTCTGCTTTTGTTTTCTTTGTTGGTTGTTGGTGTGACATTATACACTGAGGTACCTTGAGGACTGCCCTGTTGAAGACTTGAACAAACACTGAAAGAAATGAGACAGGCCTTATCCCAAAGCTTGGAGTCCAAAGACATTCTGCCCTTTGCCTGCTTTTGGCTTTGTACTGATTGCTTTCATATGGCAATGATCAGTGTGCCGCCCATAATGATACCTTCAGAGCACTTGGTCACAGGTATTCGCTCCTGAGTGTGGAATAGGAAAGTACAGCCAGGGCAGGAGTCTATTTAGGAGACGGAATAATCAGGTATGAGATGATTTCAGGCTCTGTCCTATTTGCAGTGGAAGTAAGAGTAGTACTTTTTCAACTCTTAAGTGATAGTTCCCTCTGTAGGAAAAGGTAGTGCAACTTTTCTGCTTTAAGAAGCCCCAGCATAGCTTGGGTTTTAAATAATAATGTAATAATTACTAATTACTGCAGTGTCACAGGTAGTCGGACATTTGTTGGCAGTCACAATGAGGAGTTCATGAGCTGCACCTCTTCAGAGTTTGAGGTATTTGAATGTATACATTTAATTGAAGATTATCTGCTGGGTAGATTTGTAGGTGAAATCTTGGCCCTCACTGAAGAAGAAGTGGAGTTCAGTCATTGTCTTTGTAAGGACTAAGAGTTCACCCATTGTATCTTGTGGTAATGATAGGTAGGGGAACATGAGCTTTTTCACAAAAAATGCCCTGCAGTGCTTCTTCTGAAATGCACAACATAGAGAGAAATACATTGTAGATTTAACGATTTATTCAATGAATGTTAAAGCTGGTTGCATAAAGGAGATTTAAGTGATTATTACCATCTGTCACTAGGTTTCACTGTGCTGCAATAAAACCGTGTTTCAGATTATCAGCAGTACAGTCATATAAAAACCCAAAAGGACTCGTTCCTTGTGATGGCATTCCCCAGCTCTGCCCTTAGAATTGCCTCTCCAGATGGTGGGTATGTGAGGGCAGAAATGCACAAAACATGGATGAAGCTCAGCTAAAATCTTCCTGAGTGCAAACTGCAAAATTATTCAGGGTGAAAACGTTGACCTGGATTTCAGACAGTGGATGTATTCCATATCGAACTTCTATAGTCCCCCAATCTTCTTTCATCCTGTAAAAATATAGGAACACGTTTGCCTCTATCCACCTTTGTTTTTTCTTTTTGTTTTGTTGCATCACTTAACATTTTAAGCTGTTTTATTTCTTCTTCCCTGGTTTGCTGAATCATTTGTCACAGATGTAAATACAGAGTTGGGTAGGAGCTGGCAGCAGGGACCTGAGCTTCTGTCTCAGTCTGCTGAGCTACTCCACCTGCCCCCTTAAGGCCTTCCGTCCTCCTTGTTGCCATGAAAATGTAAAACACAGAGAAAGTAGAAAGAAAGGGAATAAGATCACTGATGGGAACAAGACCATGGTGTACTCCTTCTTCAAATCTAGTTGGATTTTTTTTCCCCCCTTCTGTGCTTCCCTGCAGTGATTGAGAGAAATTCAACTTTCTTGAACTATCGGTTGAACATAGGCTGGGATATTTGGGTTTTTTTGAATGAACTAGAACTCTCTTTCATATCTGCTTTCCTCTGATATAGAATCTGAAAATAGGACACTTGAAATCTTTAATATAACAATAAGGAAGAGGGAAGGAAATAGTTCATAATTTTGGGTTTTCCATCTCAGATCAAAATTGGCAGTACAGAAGGTTAGTATTTTGCTATAAGCAAGTGATTGGAACATCAATCATGTTCTCTGTTTGTGCCCTGGGAAAGCAAAAGGAGGAGAGTCTGATTTTGAATCTTACCAAAGATTATTAATGAAAACAAAACAGAGAAACATGAAAAGAGGAAAATATTTTTAAAATTGCTATTACTGTTATACAGTTTTAATCTGTTTTCTACTGAATCTTTTCCTTGGTACTTTTTTCCAATTTCCTAGAATTGAACATTTGGTATTTTCTCATTTTAATAATGCCTAATTATTGCCTTGTTTCAACGGCTGTTGCATTCCATGGATTTCTATGTCTAGTGATTATGAGGGAATTTAGGATTTTACAGGATAAAAGAATCAATATTATACATATAAATAATATTTACTGGTTTTATTGTTGAGACACAGGTTTTTCAGCCATCACATAGGCTGGTTTTTTGGTGAGGTATTCAGCTCTACATGTGCCTGTCCCAGTCAATACTTTTTTAACTGTAGGGTGTTTTATAGAGTCATTTTGTTTCCTTGCATTTGTGCTTTGCTCCTCTCATCCCCCACCGTCCTTCCTGAAGACAAAGATGTAGGAGAGATACAACATCTCTTCACTTCTCTAGATAAGTGGAAGTACTGAATAACTATTTGATACTCTAAAAAAAGATCCAGTTTGGATTCTGTTGTGAAAACTGGAACCCTGAGTAAAACTGTCACTCAATCTCTGATCAAAGACCTGATTGACTCTGATTTCAGATCAGCTCTTTGTGGTTTGCTCAGTGAATGTTACCAAAAATCCTTCCTTTAGCTGTGGCTGTAAGTGCTGGGCTTGTGCTGTAGTCACTCATTTCCTTTGATCAGTGCTACAAGCACCAAACAGCTCAGCCCCACATGGTTTGATAGTCTGATGGGAAGGTCTTGATCCCATAAGGCTCTGGGAACATGTTTTTGCTAAAGGAAATTTTTACGGCAGTAGGATTGGAATGCTTTGTGCTTCCTAAGGCTGCAAAGAGATGGTATTTGACCCAACTTAATGTCCGGGCTGTCTCCCAAAAAGCTTCAGCAAATTATTGACAGCAGCAGAATCAAATGCGAACCTTTACAGCTTCTGAGACTTCCACTCCTGTGACTGCCTCGTCATTTAGTGAGTTTTTAAACCATTTCACATATTCATAGGTAGACAGGACTTACTTTGTTGTTTTACATGAGCTTTTTGAGGATGGTGTGTTTCTGTTTGGCATTTTTATTGCCTTAAAAGCAGAGGAATGAGAGGGAGATGAAGGACTGTATTTTGTCCTTGAAATCTTTTTGGTCTAAGTTACAGTACCTGCACAGTATTTATAAAAATGTTATTCTCTCATGGTCTATTTAGACCTCAAACGTCCGAAGTATATATCAATTAAACATAATATAATTTTGATGTATGTTAAAAGCTTGTCACTATAAAAATTTGCTGAAGTGGTCCTATCCTAACAATCCATTTATTAGACTGCATTATTTTTTAATGACTTTAGCAAATCTGTTGTCAAGAATGGAAGGAAAAGATAAAGAGGCATGAAAACCAGAATCATTATTTTTATAGAATCTTGTTTTTCCTTCTTCACGTTTCTCCCATCACACTTGTGTGCATATTTTGTTTTCTTTGGTAAGTTTCAAGGGACACAGCACCAAACGTGCCTTTCATGTGGAAAATCACTGCTACAAAGAAAGGTCATTAAAAAGTTCAGACAAACTGGGAGAGAAGCTTGATCTACTACAATCTGCCTCTGCTTGTCAAATTCTCATAATAGCACTGCACTTTCTCAGTGGCTGAAAGATGGATGTCCTATTTAAAGTGGCACATACAGGCTTAAACTAAGATCTGATAGGAAAAAAACGCATGAGAAAAGTTACAGGAGAAGGGAAGAGATCAAATAAAAGGAGAGACACGTTAAGTCATTATCTCTCATCTCTCTCACCAAGAGTCCTGGTCAGTGTGAAAATTTATCTTTGAGAGAATGACAGTAGGGGAAGTGTTAACCTTGAAGTCTGGGGCAGCTGGACAATGATCAGTGCCTCAGGAGTGACTTAAGAAGTATTTCCAAGTTGGCTTTGGGAGAATGTTTTTATGTTCCTTCCTGTCTATTTATATTCTATGCAGGAACACATGTTTGGATAGCTCCCAAATAGGCCACTGGAACACTTGGATGCTGTGCAAGAGGCAGAAAAGATCAGATCCTCATCTGGGGTAAAGCCCTATAACTTCTTTCTAGCAAGAGTCTCAACTCTGTTTGCTAAAATTCGCAGGAGTTGAAGATGTGACAAGTATTAGACTAAATTCCAAGTTAAATTATAAGTATTAGGCTAAGTGTAACAAGTCATACAAGTCAGCAGTGCTAAACACTTAAGAGCTTCTGCTGGAGGTTATTGGCTGTTTGCTCTGGTGGCTTCCTGCTGTCAAAGTCGGAGTTTCCTCACACTCCACTGTCAAGAAATTACCTCTGAAAGCAGTCAGCATTACCTGCCATGGTGTAATATATAATCCTGGAAACTGCAGAGAGAGACACCAGCAAAATTGAGTAGTATTTTGTTTTCTTTGTTGCATTGCATAGCTCCAGGACTGCAATGGTCTGGAGGCAGCAGGGAATTGGAGGAAGCTGTGGAGTAAGACAGAAGATCGTGTGTTAGCTGAGTGTCTGGTCACTTGAATGATCTTTCTAAGTAACTCTCCCTTTTCCCTTTGCAGACTTTCTCCTCCTAGTCAGCATCACATGTTGGTCAAAGTTAAGTAAATAATTTTGGATGAAGCTGGTTGACAAGTGAGGAATGCAGGAAAAAGGCATCAAAATGGCAGATCAGCTTAGAGAAAGAGCAAGTCCATTGTCTTGTTCCTGATGGTGCCAGGGACCAGATGCTGCAGAGAAGATGAACAGTACTGTGATAACTTACACTGTTCTTGGCTTATGCCTTTACCTGTTTGATATTTTCTTTCCAATCATGATCTGCATATCAAACAAGAAGTTCCTATTTTACATACACTGCTACATTGCCATTATTTAAACAGTGATAATTTCATAAACTCACCAGTGATGTTCCATGGATTGGAAAATGCACTATGCAAATAAAACATGAAGAGAAAGAGTATAAATTCGATGGACTTGTGTGCATTCTCACTTAAACATTAACTACAAAAAAGATAAGAAAAAGCAAATCTTTGCTACGTGATACAAAGGTACTCAGTTTAGAAAAGTGAATTAGGTAGTTGTGGTGAACATTCCTCTAGTTTTCTACCGTAGCAGTTGTACCAAAATGTTCTTTAACACAGAGCTGGCAAAGCACCCCTGGTTAGAAGAAATGCACGGAATAACGAATAGACACTATCTGTATCAGGTTTTATTGTGGTGCCTTGAGAAAAGTTTTCCTATTTTGCATAGAAGACAGTGATTCCTGAGAATTCTGCCAGACGGGCCACTGGTGGCTTTTGCAAATAATGTTTTGCAAACCAGTGGGTGAGTGCATGTCCATGGGGACTTCACATGGGAATTTGAATGTGCTGCAGTAGAAAATCCATTGATAAGTGACTGGCTGGATGGACCAGGGCTCTAGCAGAGACGCAGCTGCACTTGGTGTGGTTAGAAGTGGCCATCAAGATATTCTACTTCAAATCTTGCAGTTTCATCTGCAAGGGCCAAATGAACCAGCCATCAGGCAAAAGAAGAACAGAAGAATTATTATTTCCCTATTGTTATTCCATTACTCTGTCATATTTTGTATACCTTTGTTCATGAAGAAGTTAGGCAACAGTCTAAAAATACAGCAGGGGAAAATGTTGAGCTGCACTTTCTACTGTTTCTCACAATATCTGTGTTGTAGTTTAATATCTTTTCTATTGTGCTGCAAAATTCCCTCAATGGTGAGAAAGCACAAATTGCAAAAGCAACTTTTTAAGAATATACTTTGCTTATCCCCTTCAAGAACAGCATTAGTCTTCCAGATATAAGCTTGAAATGGTTCTCATTTTGGGGTATATATTTAAGATTGGTCCAGAGATAGTTTTCTGTCAGCTCTATGAAATTAATACTTCTTTATGACATGTTTTACTGCTTGCTGTATGTAATAGTTTCTTTCATTGCCACTTATGTCCTTTGCAGGGAAAGAGATTTGCCTCTATGACAGTACACTTTGAGTGTCATTGGCTTTCATAGTGTCTATTAAAAAAGGTAATTGTGAGGAGCAGATCAGACCTCGATGAGGCCTTCTGAACTGAACCCATTTCAAGGGGGGGCAGCCAGAACTGTCAGGATTTTGACTTTCTAATTCCTGAAGAGACGTTAATTTGCTCGGCTGCATGATCTACAGGGAGTAGAAATGAAACTCCACTTGCACGACCTCTGGTGTCAATCATTATGGGAGGCATCTGCATTTATATTGTCAATGCACAAACTTTCTTTACTTCCTGAAGCATGAAATCACCTTTCAGATGAAGAAAGAAATATAACCCTGCATTCTCGAGAGATGTAGCAGTTCTGTCTGAGGCTTCTGTTGCACAGAGAAATGTTTAAACACAATATTCTGACTTCAACATCAAACAGTCTCTTGGAAGCTGTCTGTTTTTCAAGTGCAAGTTACACTATTTTTTTTAAAGAGATCTTTTATTACTTCGTATTATTTTCGAGCTTGTAATGCTCCATCTCTAAGCCAATGGGAGGTTTATCACTAACTTTGACACTGGCAGCAAAACTTGGCGCAGAGTGTCTCATATAAAGTTCTCGTTTAAGCCTGTGTTCCCTCTGGCACGGGAAGAAAGGAGGATGTATTTTAATGAAATTTTACAAACTGGACTAGCAAGGCTGGTTGGTAACCTGCAGCAGCAGAATATGCAGCCTATGCCTGTGATATACAGTCCTTTAATGCCATTGAATTCATTGGGCTACTTCACAGGGTTTGGTTCCAGGTCTGATCTCTGCTGACACTCATTTTAATGGAGGATTCACACGGACAGTTTTGGGATGTCCCATGGAATTATTTCACAACAAAGTCAGCAAAATGAGACATACTCATACATTTAATTACAATGTTTGAGCTGAGATCATCAACCGGTTTGCCATGGCTTGTTTCTTGCTGATTTTGCTTATGACAAAGTTCTTGTCCATCACCTGAATGAGTCAGAGACTTCCTATTTGCCCTGAGTTTACTTGCAGTTCAGAAGTTCTGACCCTAAAGAAAACAGTATGCTTTCGATAAACTTCTGAAAAAGCTGACTTTTATCTCTAGAGTTGAGGCCATCACAAAACAGACATGCCACCTTTTTCATTTTTTGAAGCACAGAATACTTTTCTTCACTCTAAATGTGCCAGTTGGAAGCACAAACTTAGTTGGTGTTGGTACAGCCTATCTCAACTACCTCTGCATGACTGGGGCTGCCACAGCCTTCTAGGTATGGTCTCACTCATAAGGTCTGCTTCAAACTGTGCCAGCCCCCTAAAAACTGTCCTCATTTTGAAGTGAATAGGAGAGAAGTTTGCTTCTTTTTCTTTTTTTTTTTTTTTTTTTCGTAAACTGTGACTTATTTTAGTGTTCTTTTGTCTTCTGAATCATGTGGTAGAAAGGTTTAGTACCAAATGAGGTAAAATAACCCTCAGGGATCAGGGGAAATGCAACCAGCAAGTTTGGGCCAGTGCATGCAGCTGATGCTGTAGCCTCAGTGCAAGGAATGAGAGCAGAAAACTTAGAACAAGATTTGTCTGAGTAGTTGCCAATCAGAGACCTTTCTTGAGGTCTGTACAATGCAGCTGCCATCTGGATCAGTGACAGAGCTTTTGGAGCAGGCATCAAATGTGAGGAAATATATAAGCTTTAAAGATGAACCTGTAATTTCAAAACTTGGAAGTTTCTGTCAGACCTCGCAGGTAGGCTTGCTGTGCTTGTTAGTTAGAAATGGTACCTCTGCTCAACAGAGAGGATACTTTTTGGGAATCAGTCAGGATTGTTTTAATACCCAGACCATACCCCTCCTGATCTTAGTCCTTTGCTGTCACTGGAGTTTTTAACGCTCTGGTTCCTTCTTTCCTGCTCCTTTATCACCAGAATTCCTAACAGACACTCACTGCCTTTTCCTGCAAGATGGCAATTGATGAGGTAGAGGGAGTGTGTTCATTCTCCAAAGGTCATGTTTCCATGACAGCAGCAGCAGCAAAGCAGGGAGAATACAGCAAACAGCTGGATGAAACTGGGGTGCTTCCTTATCTTCTCAAGAATCCACAGTACCCGTGTCCAAAGGAAAGGATCCTGTGAGCATTCCTGCTTAACAGTCTCCAGGAAAGAGCCCAGTGTGGATGGCAGCCTGGTCTAAAGGGCTTTGGGGAGGGTGCTGGAAGGGAATGCCTTAGGATTCCCTGTCTGTAGCACCCAAATAGATTCCATGGATTGTGTCTCTGTATCTTGACAAATCCTTCACATGACAAGGTTGACAATTAAATATGAAAAAAAGAAAAGAAGAACCAGTGCAGAAGTAAGGAGAAGTAAGGAGAGTAAGGAAGAGTCTTGGAAGTAAGGAGAGTCAATTCTCCTAATTCTCTTCTAGGTCATGATGCACAGGAATCATGAGTCAGCCAGGAACTGGGAAGATGATGGGATTTGAAAGCAGGTTGTTTTGCCTCTGTCAGCAGGCTAAAACTTTGTGAAAGACACAAGCTGAACGGAAGATTAAATCTGCCTAATTTTTTTGATCTGCATCTGTTGATAAGGACAGATGTGAGCCAGCAGCATTATGCCACAAAGCTCTTTGCAAGATCAAGATCTCATAGAAACCTGAATCTCTCTATCCCCAGAAACTTGCTAGAACCTAGAAAGGATATGGATACATTTAGAGGTTGAAGCCTTAAAGAATTTTTTTTGTATTCTTTAAACAAGAAACCAGTTGGCATGACGTACCTTCCTACCTCTGATATCAATAGGATATGAGGATGTGCATATAGGTAAGCATGATCCTTTGTTTGCAAGGATAGCATGATGAAGTATGAGATAAAAAGAATCTACACTGCAGGATTACCTTCTTTTCTTCCCCATTCAGATAATTTCTTTCCATGCCAGTTTTGTAAGCAGTTTTACACCATATCACATTGCAGTTAAGGACCAGTTTCACTGGTGATAGATGTCCTGCATCTCATGACACGTTTTGGCAGCTCTTGCCACATTTCTGTATTATTAGCACAACTTCTGTTGTCTCCTTGGCATAATGAAGATGCTAGCACACTACCCAACTGTCCCTAGGTAATTCTGTATCTTAGCCTAATATCTGTCAAGTTTAGTGTGACTCCATCTTACACATCTTTTACAAAAGACCTATTGTTCCTAGTCAAATAGTCTGGGTTCTGTGCTTATTAGCACATTAAATAACCTGCTTAAAATGTCACCTGAAGCACTGCAGAAAATCATCAATACCAACTGTGAATTTAGCCCAGATGCTTTGAACTTGTATCAGATACGCCTCATGTCTAATATGTTCCACAGAAAAATTCAGGAAAACATCAAAGTAGCACTTTCCCATGAGCCTTCACATCCTGCAGAGCCAAGGCAATGGAAAGCAGCCAAGTAAGTTCACACTGCAGAGCCGTAACTCACTTTTCATTGAGTGATGAGTCCATCATCTCTCGCTACTCACAGTTTTAAGAAGCAGGAATCCTTCAACCAGGCCCCAGGAGTGCAAGTTAGTGACCCTTTTAATCTCTTCTGTACTTCAGTGGCATCTGCCCTTTTTATTCCCCCTTTTTTTTTAAAATTTTTTAACTGATCTGTACATCCTGGACAGCAGGAATTCAAAAGAGCAAAAGTGACCCGTCTTTTCAGTAAGTAGGGCACCTTCCATCATGTGAAACAAAGCAGGTTTTATTAAAATTAGTGCCTGAGCTGGAAACCTGAACACGTCATGACCACACATTTACCTGTGCACAGCCTTTCTGATTGCCCTGAATGTCCACCAGGCTGAACTGCAAGAAGGGCTGCCCTTCGTGCTGGGGCTTTTTCTGGTGGAGGTGGCTGGGATAGAGAGGAGGAATGGAGATGTGCCTTCTGGGTTAGAAAAACCTGAAAAGGTATGTGTGTAAATTAATACAAGCCAGTAGCGTGCAATTATAACTTCCTCCTCTGTGTGCACACTGGGAAATACGGGTCTGACCCTTCAAAATTCCTCTTTTGGCTACTGCTGAGACCTTTTGGAAAAGGCATGGAAAACTGCAAGCCACCTTTGAGCGGTCCCAGATCTGTCTCTGCTTTATCTCTCTTTTGTACAGCTGTTGCACCTGGGAGAGGGAACAAAGGTATCTCTGTGTCCACACCACGTTCAGCTCACCCTGGTTTGCTCTTTGTAAAGCTGGACCTTGGCTTGGGAGAGCAACACTGCTCTGTAACATGTTCCAGTGCATTTATTACACTGAGAACTGCTGCTTTGTGAAAACACACTCTGTGAGAGGTACGTGCATGGCTTTAGGAGGATGTGGGTATGTGGAGCCAAAGCAGTAAGAAAATCTCAAAGGCTTTTAGTAACACTGTGAATTTTCTAATGTAAAAAGAATGTATGGTCCAATTTGCTGCCATGATTATGTTTCTTCCTCTTCTGTTGAGTTTAGGAAGTCTGTCTTTTGGCATTTGGAAGAGAAAGAAGACAAACCCCAGATTTTAAAATTAGCGACTTCTAAACCCTGTCTTTTCTGTAATAATCTCCCCTATCAGTATAGAATACAGATTTGTGGTTTTCTGGTGAAGTCAGTTTCAGATTGACTTGCGCCTCTGTTATCTTTTCAGGCTGAAGAACCTGCTGATTAAAGACAGACTAAATACAAATTTCTTATTCAGGCCTTTTGAGTTCAGATCATGGCTGAGCCAGTGACTGCTTTGCATTAAAAAATGATTGTTTCAGCACCTTTAGGCTGTTTTGAAAATGTTTCAGCTGAAGAAGTAGAGAACTTTTGAGGCACTTGGAGGTAAATATATTGTAGAGGAGAGTAGGAAACTGAATGGAAAGTAAATAATGAAGTTTTTTTGCAAAGAAAGGAAACATTCGTCTAGGAAAGTGATAAGAAGCTTGTCTGGAAGAGCATGCAAGGTGCTTATAAGCTTAGTATCAGCCAGAAGAGCAAAGACACTGGCCTGATTCTTTGTGTACATTTTTATGAAGATGACTGTTCATGCAGAAAGCTCTAAATGCAACACACAAGGCTTGTTCTTGCAGGATTATGTAGTTCTTGAAAGTCTATTCCTAATCAGAAGTTAAACATAAAACTTCAGCATCAGTAGAAAGCAGAAGCAAAATTTCTCACTCAGGTAAAAAAAAATAAAATTGTGCAATTTTTCTTCCTTTCTAAGTGAAAATGGAAAATAATTTGATAGAGCTTTTTTTTTAAAATTTTGGTTTTTTTACTCTTCAGTACCTTTCTCTCTGGTTATCCTTTACGCAGAGATCAACAAACTCCTTTTGTCCTTGCATTATTTAGAAATCACAAGTGTTGAGAATCTCAGAATGACTTGTCAGAATTTCCAGTTGATTTTCTGTTTTTTGGTTTTCATAATGCCATGTAGAAGATTCTTGAAATTGGCAACAAAACAAGAACTGGGCAAGGACTGAATGTGCACTTCTTGGTGCTTATTGGTCTGGACTTGTTCTTGATACTGGATGTGAAGAAGGGAAATCAAAGACCCTGTGGTCAGTCTCCTGTAGCTCCAGAAGTTTAAAGATCTATTTATGGAGATCACAGTTATGAATGTTAAAGCAGGTATGGGAAATAATCCCTGGAGAGAGGGAGAATGCTTAGTTGTAGCTTTTTTAATTAGCAGCCTATATTGTCTGTTTGTAACAAAGTCTTACTGACAAAGCTAGAAACATTTCTTAAGCTCCAGATGGCTGCTTTTCTTTATGACTTGCTGTAGGGTACAGACTTTGATTTTCTATATTTTGATAATCTATCCTGATTATTCAACTAATACTCATTGTTCTCCCTGTGCTGCAACAATACCCTTTGAGAAACTGCAGCATATGGCTTGGTGAGGGAAATTTCAAGGTTAAGAAAATCTTCTTTAGCTATGTTTCTCATTGCTTTGTTTCCTTTTTCTTAAACCTAGAATCCATAACTATGATAATATATCTTTAAATGTTTCCTAGAGACAAGATTCTCATTCTAGGCAGCATCTTTCTGTGGATGAGGAAAGGTCTCAAAATATTTGCTCATCTTCAGAAGTCTCTTCTAAGGGCACCCAGTAGGTGGGATAAAGTTCTAATCCAAACCAAGTTAGCAGCAATAACAACAACAAATTCTGATTTACATAAAATCATATTTTCTTGAGCTTTGCGTGTCCCAAACCAGGATACAGTTTTTCCTAACTGCTTTAAAATGCAGCTTCTTCCCAGTAAAACATTTTGCAGTGGGTTACAATGTTCAAACTGTCCCCTGATTAAAAGCACTGATCTAATCCTTAACAAATAGGGAAAAACCAGTGTCATGTGGACAGAGATTCAGGAAAGAGCACTCAATACAAATTTTTCATTTGTTTGGTTTTTGGAAATATGAAGTTGAGTCAACAAAAAAAGAGCGAAATATTTCTTTTTCTTAAGCTCTACAGTGTTGCTGTGAAATTTGCTGTCAAAGCAATCAAAAAATAATGATTCTCATTAGCCGATGAAATGGGTCTGTGAGTTATGTGCCATATAAATATTTTGGCGTTAGCTCTGTGTTCATACCATGGAATAAACTTGTTGAACTTCTGCACTAGAACACAAGTGAGAGGGAGCATAAGGGATGTTTTATATGAAAATTGTTTTTCTTAGGGAAAAGTACTTCATTTATTTATCTATTTTTCAAATTTTCTACATGGTTCCTGGATAAATACAAATGCCACTCCCTCCCAATTTAAAATACAGCGTAAAGAAAAAAGGACAATTTTTAAAGAAAAATATTTTATTTAGCTAGACTCAAGGTTTTGTCTTGGCCATCAGAGAAATCAATTGAGTTATTTGCTATGGAGAGAGACATTTTTTGTTGTATGGGGCCTGACAAAGTTATTCTGCACTTCTCAGCCACCCTTTAATTGTGTAAACTTTTCCCAGCTGTCTGCAAAGAGGAGAATTCAATTATAGAAGACATGAATGTCACTGATCTGAGTACAGTTTGGCCCAAAGAAACACACAAGGTTAAATATCTTTGGAAGCAATTTCATCCAAGAAAAGATGGATAAATGACAAGGCAAGCAAAGTTCAGTGATGTAGGCACCATGTATTTATGAGCAATATCTCTGTTGCTCACGAGTGGACCAACGTGAGCTGTAAGACCCCTTGAGTATTTGGCACTTGGGAAGATGTTAAATCCCAGTTCGGGAGCTGTATTCTCTAGGTAGCTCTGCCCTCAAGGGGCTTGGCACTGCAATGGTGTCTCTAGATGAGATGAAAAGCTCTCTGCCATCCACAGTATTCACTGACGGATCACAAAAGTGAATTTAGTCAGTCTTAAGAAATTCTGCTTAGTTCTTGAGTATTTTCTGCTGCACCATGCAGAAGTGCCAACTATCAGAAACCTGAACTCAAATATGCAGACTATGACTAAAATTCTCTTTCCATGTTGACCTTGCTGGTGTTGCTCTGTATTTACATTCCTGTGGGTGAAAGAAGAAACTGAGTGTGATTCACAAACAGGGTACAATGAGGGTGGGCTTATCCCAAATGGCTTGTTCAGAGACAACTGTGTAGTTGTGGCTTCAGGAAAGAACTTATAAACAAAGTGTAAATGAGCATGCAGTTTGCTTGATTGATCTATGTGTACGGCTTAGTGCTGAGGTTTTTCAATTAGTATTCACTTCACAAATGAGAGATGTAAAATGTTTAAAGTAAATGAAGCAGAAAAAAAAAAATTGATTCTCTCCTTTCCCTCCATCTTTCTTACTAAAAGATTTTGGGTCTTTCACATTAGTGGCTGTGCTATATATTGGCATTTACGCTAATGAAGAGCCCATGATGTTTCCTAAATGTTCCACTACAAGGACCTTGTTAATAGCTTCCATTCATCCAGCAAAATAAAAGCTCCTTGCAATCTCCAGCCCATTGTGCAATAAGCCAAGGACATAGAAGGGGCATGAAACTGGAGTCTCTCCTGAACTGTGCCATCTTTATTCCAGTATGGCTAAACACTTTGCTCAGGGAGCTAAAACCTGGGACTGCAGGTTAAAAGAAATTTGCCCAAAGATCTGTATTTATTCCTCTCCAGTGATTGAGACAGTAAAAAATTGAAATCTCAGTGTGGCCCTGTGGTTGGTCTTGCAGTGGTTACTGGGCCCCTCTGATCCATCTGGTGCTGGTAACAAACCCAGTACAAAGCTGGGGCACTGATGTTGACAATTGCTTTGTTGCCTTGCCACTCATCTTCATTCAAGAAACTGCAACCCACAGAATTTGTGCCTAATCTTGGAGGTTTTGATCCAGGTGATTTTAGGCAAATCCAGTGAGGTGACAGCAGCATTGCCAAGGATATAATTCATGTATGGTTCATCTCCCAGCCTGTGCTCTAACAGCTCTTAAACTGAAGAGTAAAGATTCTTTTCATACTCTAAATGCGATATTTAGTCACAAAGAATAAGAGTAATTATTTTATCTATCTTTTAACAATTAGTCTTGACACATTATAATGAGTCCTGTAGTCTTCATCTAATCAGCAACTTTAAAATGATCATTTAAAGACTGTGAGCGATAAAGATTAAAAATTACAAATACTAATATCTTCCAATGATTAAAAAAATCAATTGGATAGGAAACTAGTTTCACCTCAGTGAAATTGCATAGTATATGAGAAGTCATAAAGATATACAAATGTGGAGTAATCAGTGCCAAAATTTAAAACATCTTAGAGGGACATTAATATTATTTGCATATATTTTCACTAATTTGCCTTTATTATGCTGCAGAATGCAGTCTTGTAAGATCCTCCAAATAACTTAAAGGTTTTCACTGAGACTCCTGCTTTGTAAATATTTGTGTTTTCTCTTTGGAAGTAGAAGTACTTAGAAATTTGTGTTCTTCCTGATTACTGTGTTAGCGCCTATTTTTCTAAGAACATGCAAAAAATAATTAAACTCTCTCTAGGCTGTTTTTAAAAGTTTTCTCTTCTGAACATAAAAAAGTTCAGAAAAGATAATTGGTTTTGGAGAGTTTTTTTGCTTGTTGTTTATTTCTGTCAACATTATTAAAATAGCAGGACAAACCTCTGTGATTTCAAACTAATCCACAAAGAATGAAAAACTCAGATATTTCTCTGGTTTTGATGGACATCCCTGCAAGGTGTGAAAGTACAGTAAGAACGCAGAACTTCATTGTTTTAAACTGACCTGAGACATCCCTCTGGCTAGTCTTTATTAATCCACAGAAAATTCCATTTCCTTCTATTTTGAAATTTAATGGAAGCCATGGAGTCCTTTGTAGACAGGGTGTGAGCTGGATTTTCCTGTGCTCAGAAAGGAGAAAACTTTGGGATTGGGGAAAAGGATACTGGTTGCAATGTATTAAAAATTTATTCATAATGTAGTAGTAATTGGAATATAACTCTTTTGCAATGAATCAGTAATGGGAAGAAATCCTACAGTGCACTTAATACAGGGGAAAATTAGAAAACTGCTATATCACAGTTTAGAAACAGCAGGAACAATTTCTAGAAGCACTGCCAGATATCCCTGAAGATTTCAGCTACCTTTACTACATGCTAGAGGCACTAATTTGAAAACGGAACTGATGCTTCATGCATTCTAACTTTCACTTTTGCAAATCTGTATAAAGGCTCCTGTTTTGCTGTGTATCAAACACAACACAGCTCTGCTGAGGCTGTGACACTGTTTTCTCAAATCTACAGTCAGTGCTTCAGATAATTTAAATTAATGTAAGCTGACTGTTTGAACAGAGAATTCTCTGAAAGTAAACATAACCCAAACAAAATGAAATATATCATGTCCTTGGATATTTTCCAGTGACTAACAATCTGCTTTTCTTTGGTCAAAAGCCTTGAAGAGCAAAAACCACAGTGATTTGCAGGGACAGCCTCTTCATTTGCTACCTGCAGAAGCTATTTAACATCAGTTTTGCTGTGTTAGTGATTCTTGAATGTTGCTGAAAGACTGCTGGTGTAACAAATAGACAGATTGAAAAAAAAACCAACCAAAAAAAACCAGAAAGAGATTGACACTGACTCAGTTGAATGCTTGAATGCTTTCACAGCCTCCTTCAGCATCAGCTTGGTCTCTTGGTGGAAGCAAAACCCCATAACCACTGTAGTCTATGAGCACATTCCAGACTTGAGCTGTGTTGAGGAATTCACTCGGGAATATCGGCATTTTCTCTCCAGAGGCCTGGTTGCCACCAGTTGTTCAAAATTTGTCTTGTGGTCTAAGGAGAGTGTTCCAGTCCTGTTTCTGTACAAGTGTAAGGAAACACTTCCCCTGTGGAGATATTGCCACACTTGAGCTTTGTTTTGAATGCTGGGTAGAACTATCAATTATAGTCAATGTAATATCTATAAAATTCCTTGCTAAGACCCAGTGAGACTGTAAGTGTTTAGGAATTAGGAAACTTGTTTTTCTAAAGTGTTTTCTTTGTGCGTCTGCTCTTTCTCTTCCACACTCTCCTCAGATTTTCTGTTCAGTGATATTGGTGGCAATTTGATTAAAAAAGTAGTTCACAGGGAAATAGTTTTACAACATAACTCCCTTAAACTCACAAGAGCTACTTGCATAGAAAATCTGGGTAATTTCCTTGCTTTTTGTTTCCAAACATACCTGCTGTGGACTGGAAGGATGAGCTACATTTCCAAAAAAAGGTGCTCTGCAAGAAGAGGTACTGACCAGTCAGATATGAACAGCAGGCTTGAAATAGTGGTGGCTGGAATTCAACACTAAACTAGAAAATCCTACCAAAGTGCATCAGTTTCCTTCCTCAGGATGACCTTGAGATTTTTGCTGTTCCAAAGGTAGGTGAAACAGCAAAAATGCAAGACAGTCTGGAGGTTCTGGGCTGTGCTGGGGCTGTATCTTTTGTACAGGCAATATTCTACTGCTTCCAAGAAAATACTTTATTTGCGTATCCTGCTGGCAGAATATAAATGTCTTAATGCAAAATGAGCTGAAAGTTAATTTCAACTGGAAGTAAATGAGCTGACTCCATTTTTGACCAAGTTATATCTGAATCAATCCTACATAATCCCTGTATGTAGGGATTAGGTCAGACCTAGTTCATCTCTGGAGGCCAAGCTCCACACATGTTTTTATATGCTGACTTTACAGTTGCCATTCCTGTTAATTTGGTGACCAGCTACTGTAGCTGTGATGTTTGTCAGCAACTGCAAGGCCCAGGGTGAGCATGGGGCCCAGTGTGGCTAATGAACACCCTGATTATCTCAAATGTTCCAGTGCAAGCTGATGGGCAAGGTTTTGTTATCAATTTAGTTGGCTTTTCTGCAATCTTGCCGTGCTTCTCAGATAGCCTTGAGCCACAGCTCTCTGGAAGTGACAGATGATTTATTTTTGCTGCAGGTAGCTGCTGAAGTTGCTCATTAACAGTTATTGATACTATAACACTTTTTGCTATAATAGACTTTGATTATTAGATCTCTAGGAGTTTCAGGGTTATTATGGTTCTCCAGAGTTTATAGCAGCTTAATCTTTTTTTTTTTTTTGTGTCTCTAACATTTGGGATTTTTTAAAAAATAATTTGTCCCATTTTTCTTTATTTACTGAAATGTCTATTGGAATCAAAAGAACTACTATCTCATTTTATTCTTCTGGGGAAGATTTTTTCAGAAGTTCCAGTGACTCTCTGCAATAGTTAGATATATGAGGTTCTGTGTATGGTCTGCTTCTTGGATACCTCTTTTAAATCCTCTAAATGCTTGAAAGTTATTATATATACTGTCCTTAAGTTAACCACGTGCAAATAATGCATGGGGATGAACCACCAAACCTATTGTGATAGATAAAATTTACTTTGAAAACCAGGTTTTATTCCAAATCCTGAGATCTAAACCAAACTAATTTTAAAATGAAAACATGGCATTCAACACGGCAGGTTTTCCCCACCAAGTACTAAGCCCATTAGCAATAATTTTTATGTTATTTTTATTTGTGTGTTATCTGACTTTTGATTTTAAAAATGTCATTAGAATTTTTCAGTTCATTTAAATGGGAACAAAATTGGACTAATAATGAGAATTTTTTATAGTAAGTTTGCATGCCACTAATCCAGAGGAGCTGCTAGTACTACAAGTTATTCCAATTGTCTGGTTTGTCTTGTTATTGCAATATTCATAATTAAATGTTTTCAATTTGTGTGTGTGTGTTAGAGATTTGTTTATAATTCCTAAAATACATTTTTATAGCAAGGCATTTCTCTTGGGTTTGTAATTGTAAAAAGTAATCCCAAGAATGCCATTTTTTCCCCAAGTTTTCTGGAATTTGTGCTGCTTCTCTCTGTTGTCTGTGCAGCGTATCAGGTGGGTTCTTTTCTGTTGCTTCAGGCTTCTTGCGGGAGGGGGAAGTTTTTATTTTCTGTTATTTAAAGAAGGGCAAAATAGAGTTCATCGGCTCTTTCCAGTCAAAATACTGCCCAAAGTTTATTTGGCAAAAACAGGAGTGAAGAACTGACATGCCAGGAAGAAATATTTCTGTTTAGACCCACCTAAATTTACCTCTTCACCTGTTTTAAGAATCAGTCTTTGCCATTCAGTTCAGATTAAATGCAGGCATCAGATTTTGTATCAGTAAAAGAGAAAACTGATTAAATAAATCAGATTCAGCAGTTTTATGGTTGGTCTGTTCAGATTCAAAGCACACCCTGTGACTATAACAAAATTCACCAGAATGCTCCAGCATGAGCTTGAGCAGGTTAAAGCTGGTGGTGTTGTAGCCATCAGCAACTTGAGCACACAGCACTGCTGTCTTAAAACTTGTTACTGTATTGTCTCATTTTATATTTAATTATGGATACACATCCGTAGAAGCTATTCCAGATTTCTAACTTCACAGCACATGAGATAAGAATTTATTTTTTGGGAATGAAAACGTCATACTACAGTTTGGGAGACTTGACACTGAAGTTTCCTAGGCTACAAACAAGAGATTGGTGTTCCAGGTTGCAATATGGTGATGACCATATGTATATTTACACACACACACACACATAATGTAGCTCTCTCTCATGTTATAAGATTAATTATCCCATATTTTTATTATCTCTTTGACGGTGAACTTGGTTCTCCTTTTTTTCCATAACTATCGAAATACAACGGGTTTAATGCAGAAAAGTGCTGATACTTAGGTGTGCTCATGGTAGAGTCTGGCAGTGGATGATGGCCGGTAAGGGACTGCCAAGGTTCCTTAATCTTTAGGGTTTTGTTTGGGTGACCTTCACAATAATGTGTAGTGGATACAAGGAGGCACATGGAGCAGTGCATTGTTTTCACCACTTTGCAGGAGTCCCAGTCAGGTTTCCATATGTACCTGTCCAATGAATTGAGCCAAGATTGTTTTAAGGTGTATTTACAACTATTCCAACCTTATCCTAGGGGGAAAAGTTGGATTTTCAGCCAGCCTGTCAATGAGAAGACACAAAGATGGCTTAAAAATACCTTTGCCCCTCAGACTTGCTCTTTTACTCTGTAGTCTGTGACTGGGGGTGAAAACTCAGCATTTTTAATTCTATCCAAAAACAAACCTTCTTTTATTAATCAGACATTGGTTCTCTATAAGAGCATGAAGATGGTCTGGGATGAATATTTGAAATCCTAGTAAGACTGAATGAATTGAACAATATTGTTCAGTATTTGAACATGAGACCATAGTTTTTTTTTCCAGAGAAACACTGAAGAGCTCTATAAGGAACCTAATGAAACTTTGATAATAACGTCCTCCTGGACAGTATTTCCCATTGCAATATTCCCATTACTTTGTTTTGTATTTTTTTTCCCCTAAAAGAAAGATTATCTTTCTTTTGAGTAAAAGATGTTTTTAAATGGAATTAGTCCATTACAAGAGAAGAGGGAAAGTTGCTTTTGTTTTTAAAGACTCTTAGAGGATTCAGTTTAATCCTTAAATCTCTCAAGTTGATAATAGGATGTTTTTCCCAGTCCACAGCCCTGTCTGCTTAAGCGTTTCTAGAGAATTACTCAAATAGGGTTTGAAGCAGGTGGATATTCTCTTTGATCTTCACATTATCTAAACATACATCTTCTTTAGAATCTAGCTTTTTTTTTTTTTAGCAGCAGTGGTGCAGATAGGAGTTCAAACCCAATGCACTTCAAGGACTGATGTGTCTGTCTGGACTCTTTCAGAATTAAACTTATAGTGGCAGGACAAGGCATGCTAGATGCAACTTTTTAGACAAAACTGGTTGCCTATTTCATGAAGAACTCCTTTTTGTTATTTCCATTCATTCCTGCCACCAGAGAAGGCTACTGATCCTAAGGTATTGTGCAGATGGTTTTACTTTCTGGGAACTGAACTTGGTTTTACTTGCTGGGAACTGGACTTGGTTTTTGTGTCAAGCTTGTGATATATTTATCTGAAATTTTTAGTGCAAATGACTTGCTGGGTGACAAAAAGTAGGTCTATTGCAGGAAGAAGATTAGAACAGAATGGTTTTGCCTCATGGCCCGGGCTTTTAACCACCTGAGAAAGCAGCAATCTTCCCCATTCTGTAAAGTTGTTATAAAAAATTCTTGGTGTTTTTTATTTTTTTACACAGCTGTCAAAATGGTACTCAGTATGTTTATCCAACAGACTGTGAACTGGAGGTGTAGTCACCGAGCTGATCCTGTTTAATCATTGACCTTAAGTGGAAAGAAGGGAGAGATCAAAAAAATACATTTTTGTGATCTTTGAAAAGCTGCCAAAACTAACGACATTGAATTCATTTGGGACAAAGGAGATGCTTTTGTTTTTCTACCTCTTTCAGCTTATTCGTGTTTTGGATGGCACTCAGCTATTGCAGTTGGAATACAAAACAACTGCATCAAACTCCTCTGAAAGCCAGGTCTGTCTGGTGTAATTGCAGTGCCACCCAGGAAACACTGGTGTGTCTTCAGTGTGCATTCATCTTATGTTCTTGTTAAATAGCCCAAATTCACACAGGGGGTTTGGTTTTGTTTTTGTTTGATACATAAGGGAAAGAACTGGGGAGATATGCTGCCTTTCCTGCCTTTCTTTAGATTTACCACAAAAAATCAACCTAAATCAAGGGCTGACCCAAACACACCCACTGTTTAAAATTACAGAGGTGAATTTTTAAGTATGAAGTAAGTTTTTTTTTGGTATCAGGCAGACAGCTGATATGAAACCCCTTGGAACTGTTACTTGTGTCCTTATGCTCAATGCTCTGAGGTATATACAGCTGTTCACAGGTTAGCAACCTCATATCCATCCACACGACGCAGGCTGCCCAATATTCCTATGTTCTCTGCATTCCATATGCTGGGAATAAACCTTAAAGCAGAGCCATTTTTCTTAAAAAGTCGTGAAAGTTTTGCAGAGGCCAAAACTGTTCAGTAGGGTTCATGTGGTGAGTGAAGCAGTGCCCTGTTGGTGATTAATATAAATTAAATAGTGTGGGCTGATCCTGTACGATCCAAGATAATTTCGTGCCTTGTCTGCCGTTGGACTTTGCTGAAACTTTGGTCCTGGCCGTGGGCTGTTGGCTCTTCTTGATCTAAGGTGATAATCAGGAAGGGCATTGCTAACACTGGAGGTGAATTGTTCATTATCAGACAGGTCATTAACATGTTCTTCGTGCACGAGTCTATGTGGCCCAGACTATTTTATTCACTGAATTACACATGAAACAAAAACACAAAACCAAAACTGAGCTCAGCTGGACCAGCCTTATTTCCTCAGGTGTATTACTCTGTGTTCTGGCCCCTGTGGTAGAATAAGTTGCTTTCACAGGGGTGTAAACATTTGCAGGATTAAATAAATAAAACCACTATTAGCACTAATACATGAAAATCATGTAAGTCCCAGAAAGTTTAATGGATGTTAAAGTGTAATGGCATGTGCCAAGACATGTTACAGAGAACTTCCACTTTGGAGAGCTATTTTATTATAGAAAGTTTATAGCAGGCCTTTTCTTCCATTAAACCTCAGTACTGTGTTGAAGAACAAGATTAATGCACTTTTGAAATCAGTCATATTCACCTTGAAATGTAAGGGTGTTAGCCAGTATTTGATGCAGGAAACAATTTTCACTCACCAAGGACGGAACTCATACACAAAAAAGAGTAATTTGAAAAGACAGTACTTTAGAAGTCTGATAAAATACGTATTTTCAACTGGAATTTGGGAAGCTATTAAGTGCTTGTAAATTTTTTCTGTTATGTAAGTTTTGCAAACAGGGTTATTTTTTTCTCTTTTCTGACCCCCTTCACTTTTATTTTTATCTCTATCTCTCTGTATTGCACTTGAAGTCCAGACAGGCTATTGTAATAGGTTTTTTGAGAATTCAGAGACCTTTCGGTTGTATGGAAACCAACATGCCTGTTCCTTTCAGTCATATTTTATCATTTATTCATCAAAAACTGTAGCTTGGGGGAAAACAAAATTTATTTCAAAATGGTTTTGTCTGAGTTGTATGGGGGAAAACATTTTTAAAACTTTAAGGCTTTTTATTAAAAGTAGCACTTCAGTTTTGTGAAGCTATGGATGTTTTATTGAAACATGGCTAAAAGTTCCAGATTTGTTGAAACAAAGGTCTAATATGTAATTTTTCCAGACAGGTCTTTTACACACAGTTGGGTTTTTTCCTCCCAGTTGCTGATACTGGTTATTCTGAATCTTCCTTCTAGATACTCCTCTCAATATTACACTGGTTTGTTCTTATAATTTCCCTCCCTCTACGCAACAGTGATTTATTATTTTAGTTAGAACCAACAAAACAGATTGGGCTGCAAGAGACCTGAGGATAAAGCTCTTTGTAAAGGCCTTGGCTAATGTGATCTTGGGCAAGACTTTGCATTTCCCTTTAAATAATGACCTACCTCTGTCTTGTCGTGTGTGCTCCTGAGCACAGGAGCTGCTGTGGCCCTGTACAGCAGCAATCCAGTCCTGTCTGTCAAAAACAGACAAAGATCTTCAGATCTGGCATAAGACAAAAAGACTTCAGTTGCAATGGATTTCACTGTTCACTGTAAGGTTGCATTCCTTTGAAAATCCTAGCCGTGGCTGTCATCATAATTTGTGTTGAACACCAAAATGGAACAGTGGGATCAGATCAAGGGCGTCACAGCAATTGAGAAAATTATTTAGGAAAAGATTCTAAGGAATTTTTGTTTCTAATGCAGCCCTAGCTCTTTCATTTCCATTTCTTTGATAACAGGGCCAAGCTCCTTCGTGTCTGAGTTTCACCTGTCTTGTCCCTGGATGGGCTTATGGCAGATGTGCAACCTTTAACTATGCTAAGGTTGCAAAGTCTTGTAATGAAGTTCTTAATATGAACTTCATCAGATCGAATGGAAAATGATAGTCTTTTAAACCTGGGATGATGTGATGTTAGCTGTCCTTCTCTTTGGTGTTTGAAGCTCTGGAATTGGGCATGTTGTGAAGTACAGAAATGAAACTAGTTTCTTAGTCTGTGGGAAGCCTGATTCAGGGATTCATTTCACTTTCTTCCCTTGTGTGCACCGTGTAAACATGGAGTGCTTTCTTATTACATTTCTGCCTCTTTAATTGAAAAGTTCGTACCGAAGTTACACGTGGGAATTGTTATTGGAAAGTGATATCTTTTTTTTTTTTTGTTCTCAATAACTACAATTCCCAAGCAATTAAACTTTTTTTTCCCTATTATACAACTATAGAATCTCTGCTAAAATTTCCACAGGAACATGTTGCCGTTACAGAAATACAACTCTTGAAAACCAGGATATTTCCCAGTGAGGCTAATCAAACATGTAAACATTAAAAATTGCATATTGACTTTGGACTACAAAAAGTGCTGGGAAATATTTCCTACTGTGCTTGATCTTTTTTTGAATGCATAGGATTTGATACTTACAGGCAGTGGCCTTGTTTAGAGGAATGGAAGCACAAGGCTGTGATGATTGATGAGTTTTGGAACAAGCCTGTGTATCCATAGATTTTGCTGTTTCCTGAAAATTTGTACAAAATTAATTTCTTTTATACACTTAATTTATTTTGTTTGTTTGTTTTCAACTTGAAAAGCAATTTTTTTAAAGTTCTCCTGCCCTAGAAAACGTCTGCTGTCATTCAGCATGGTCATGCAGCTTAGACCATGCTGTCCCTATTCTTGTGGACTGTGATGTTATTTTATTTATGAAGCTGCACTCAACTGCTTTTTGTTTCAAATTGGTTTATATTATGGCTTTAGAATAAAACCCCTGAGATTCTCGTTGCCTTTGAGCTATTTCAATGGCACAAAGAGGACATTAAACCAGGTCTCCTCATGGCTGATCCCCAGGAAAGTTCTGTTGGCCTACAGACATTGCAGGGGAAATAGTTGTGTCAGGTAAGTTCTGCCCACTCTTTTCTTCGGAAGGTACCTTTGGATACTGTGGGTTGGGCCACAGAGAGCTTTGAAATTAGGGACTCTGGCTGCCTTCAGATCTCAGGAATCCAAACTTCTGTAAGCTCTGGAAAACAGATTGAAAGCCAAGAGTAGTAAGATAGCATCATAGTTTGAAAAAGTGCTTTTAATGATTGATTTCTGAGGAATGCATGGAAAATTTTCAATTTGTCTACATGCTAAATTTTGAACAAAATATGGAAAATAGTGCGTGCTGTGCTTTTCTCCTTTGTTTTCCCTTTAATATATTAGAATTCCATTGTAGTTTTGGGTCTTTTCTGCTCTTTTCTGCAACTACTTGATATGCAGGATATGTGCACAGTACTTTGTTGGTCAAAGTCTCTGTGTTGAAAGCTTATTTCATATTGCAGAATCCTCTGTTTGTACCAGTGGTGACTTCAACACTCTTCCTTTTTAATTATGGAGATTTTAGGACAAATAACCATGTCACAAGAAACATATTCTATATGAGTGCTGTTATTTTTGGTATAAATTTCACTACTTTATAAGAGTCAAAGGATGGAAGTTGCCTTTGGATATACGTATGTGTGCACCAAAGGAATTGTGTTTAAAAGAGGACTTAATTTAAGGCTTGATAGAAATTCTCTCAGGGCAGTGGGAAAACTATTGATTTCAGAGGATGGACAAAAGCTCAACTCAACAGGTAATTAATTTAGAAACTAGACCTAAGTTTTATGGTATTTATTTAATGATCATATGTGTAGTTTGCATGCTGTGGATTCAGAAGCCCTGCATTCGTTACTGCTCACTGAGTTCCCTTTTCTCAGCTCTGTCTGGTTCTTTGCATTTCAAAGTTGAAGGGCAAACAGGAAGATCAGGAATTTCATCATGAAAGCTGTGCGGTGTAAAAGAACTGACACCAAGAAAAACAAGCAGGGTTAAACAGGATTTGGCAGGTTGCAGAAAAGAGAGAGTGAACAAGATCGGAACAATGAGCAGCAACTAATTATTATTTCACTGGTCACCACAACACATTAAAAACTTCCAAAGGCTGTGAAATTAATTGCATGCAGAACAGCACTCAAGGTGCTTAATATTTTGTCTCTCTGGGACAATTTGCTAGAGACATCGTTTGAACTACAAATACAAAGCAGGGAAGATGGGGCTCTCTCTGGCTGTGTCATTCTTCATTTTAATGAGGAAAAAATGTCACACAGAGCAGTGTGAATTTGAAATATTATAATATGCTTCAGTTTTATGTCAGAGTAAGTATGTTTCTTAAAAGAACCCTAATGATTCTAAATTCTAGACCTTGTTGACAAGACATCTGCTTACTTGGCCTGTGGTTTGTGTCTCATCTATAAGCTCATTAACATATATATTAAAAGAAACCTATTAAAATATTTGCATTTTAAAATGAATAATAACCCCTACCCCCCGTCTTTTAGAAACTTGTTCTTTTGGTTGTGCAAAACATTCCACTAGGGAGACAGAAATATTTCAGTTATTTTCAAACCATTTAACATTTGGGTAATTCTTGTAATTACTTTTCACTTTAATTGTTAAAGCTGGAAGGCTTATATAATATTACTTTCAAAATTCATAGTTCAATGTAAATAATCTTTCCTGTACCCACAGACCTCTCAGCTGGATGCTGACTAGAACCCTAAGGCTGCTCATTCTTTCTTTTGGTCTTATTTTATTATTTTCTTCTCTCATCATCAGTTTTCTATTATTCTCTTTCCTGCCTCTTCATCTGTCTAGAGGCACATGTAATGGATGAGATGGCACTTGAAGCCATGCTGGTTGTTTATTTAAACAAATCACATTGAGATGGAAAGAGCAGATGACTGCAAAGATATAATAAATCTGATCGAGAAGCTCATCAGGCTCTTGAGAGGTCTTGCCCTTTTAGGAAATCTCCCACCTGGACTTGTGGCTCGGAGATCTTGTGTCAGCACTCCTGGTCTAGCACAGAGTGCGGGAAACTCCCTTTGTGTTGCCTGTCTGGCTCTGGTGTTCTGAGCCTCCTGCTGTGGTAGGACAGGCAAATGTAAGAAAAGCACTCGAAGACAGCCCCAGCTCAGGGGCTGCCCGCTGCCCGGGCTGTGTCCTGGCTGCCGTTTGTTAGAGAACCTCTGCACAGAGGCTGCTACTCACAGCGAAAATAACAGCTGACAAGAGTCAGCTGTTTTCTAGAACCTACCCAGCACAAAAAGGCATCTTCAGAACAAGATGGTTTTCCCAGCGAGTTCAGCTGGTGGAAACTAAAGAGAAGGAAAACTTGGCTTCATCTGCAAAACCAGGAAGGTGATCTCTGAAGGTGTGCAGGAGTTCCTGTCACCTCTGCTGGCAGAGGTGTGTGGCTTGGATGGCACTGGCCTGTTGATGTACTCACTATGAGAGGCATCCACTATCACTGTGCTGTGATTTTTATTTCAGGAAACAGATTTCCCAGAAGGAAAATCTGTAGCACAGATGACAGCACTTTGGAGTACCACAGGTTACTCTGGGAAGGCTATTTCTTGGTGGCAAGACTAGCAGAGGACAATTTTGGCAGCTAAGGTTCTCCTGCCTAACAGAGAGACAATTTTATTGCCAGATACTCCTCTTCCAGTTTCTTCTTAAAAAAACCTTTACTGTATCAGTTTCTTAAAAGATTCTTAATGTCTTCTCAGGCTTTTAAACTAATTTTTTCCGTATTGAAAGCAGCTGTATGGGGAAAGGAAAGCTCCTGCTGGTTCTCAAAAGCTGTGTGTGTAACATCACAGTGGGAAATAACATGTTTCATGAACATGATTTATCCCCTCTGCTGTGCAGTATAAATCCTGCTTCCTTGCTGCATGACCTGCACAGGCATTTTTGAGGGCCTCATCCTGCCTGGTTCTGAACAAAATGCAGGGGAAGGATTTAATTAAAAACAAATATTTATTTATGGGGTTTGCTAACTCCTACAAATACTCTGCTGCTTAGCAGGGGGAAACACTAAGTGAAGTCATAGGAAACAGTAAAAATATTTCCTACTCACTGGAATTATTAAGTAGTTGCCGTACCTAATACATTGTTCCAAAATCACAATTACAACCCATGCAAAGCAGTGCAAGATAATGCCTCACTTAAGGCAGCATGGTCTGTTTGTTCTGTTTCATAAGAACTAGTGGAGGACAAGCTTCCATGGCTTCCATTTTATGTGGTTTTTTCCTCATTTTGACGCCAATTTTAATGGACTGCCAACCTCTTTTTTCTTTTTCTTTTCTTTTTTTTTTTTTTAATGGGCAGATACACGGTCCCTGTTCCTAGAATATCTGAATGCCACACAGTCCTTAGTTTGGTTTTTTGTCTCCAGTTGTGTTGGGAATTTTCACAGATAACTGAGGCAGAGAAGAAACCATAATGCATGTGAGATTGTTAAATTATTAAAATCCATGGGAATTACATGTTTTTAACTGAGTCACTTGCTGTCGTGTAGGACAAGAAGTAAGCAATCCCCAGATGGAGCAATGCTCCTGGCCCAGGCTGCCATTTCAGTCTTACTGCTGGCTGTCTTTGGGTGTGATGTACACCACTGAATATTAAAATCCAGGGAAGTTGTGTGCTGTTTCTCACCTTAGAAAATATGATTATTGATTTAGATGTCCAAACATCTAGTCCTGCATTGGACATTAAATACTGAATTACCAACCCCTGACTGCCTCTCCGTCCTAGGTGTGTGCAGTACGTGCAATGCCATTGTGTTTATGGAGGCAGCACTCAGGCCATGATCAGAAGCCTGTCACGGTTTTCACTGTACAAACCCAAAGCAAGATGTCCCTGTCCTGCAATTTGAAATCTCTAAGAGGTTTAAGAGGTGGGAAGTTTTGTTGGAAGCATGGGGAGCTGAAACACACTTGGTAAATGTTTCACCCATCACACAGGCAGTTTTTGGTGGGTCTGGGAAACACTTCTGCCTGTCACTTTATAGCCCAGAGACAGTCACGGATTAAAAAAAAAAAGCTGTTATGCTTTATGAAGTGTTGGAGCATTTTATCTCTCTATGTCTGTTGTGGTGTCCTTCTCTCTCAGCATGAGAGAGAAAGGGAGCGAGATCATCCAGATAACAGTGACCATAAAACAGTATTAATGAGAAGTTCAGCCAAGCATGTGCTGGTTTTTCTGTCACTGTGCTGTGGTTATCTGCAGAACAGGAATAGAAAACAAGTATCTAATCTTTAAAGAGGGCTTTGGAAGATTACTTCAACCTTTACCCTGCCCCGACTGAGCTCTACTTAAATCCTAAAATGATGTAAATATCTTGGGAACAAAAGATGGACATTAGTGTGCCATGCTGGAACCATCCAAAACGGCAAGTAGGAACTAGCTGGAGAGAGATTTTCCTACAAAGGCAGAACTGGAGAGGGCTGCCTTTTCAACTTTCTTTTTTGTTTGTTTGTTTCTTTTTCCTAACAAAGAAAAGTGGAACTGTGCATGTTGGAACAAATCACTGGGAGTTAGTGAAGGATTATTTCTTGAAAGTTAACCAGAAATGCTAACTCCTAATTCAGTGTGGGCTGAATTCTTTCCCTATGTCATTGTGACTTCATGGACTCCCAAAGAATTGCTTGGATCTTGATTTTCAGTAAAACTTTAAAGAAATTAAGAGTAAATAAACTTTTCGTTATCTGCAGGAATTCTGCCTAGATCAGCATCAGCCTTAATTAGTCCTGCTACTGGAACATGTTCAATTGTGGTCTCCAAAGACAACCTTGTTCCTTCAGGAGTGTCCTGACAATATGACCTGGGTTTAGGGTTGAAGAGGATGAGATTGTATAACCTTGTGGCTCACACATAATTTCTGACACTGCATTTAAAACATGGAACTTGCTGTATGGGAGAGAGGAGATGTAAGAGTCCATTTTCCAGAAGAGAGTGCTTTCCTCTGGCATTGTGGGAAGAGAGCGGGCAAAGCTTATGCAGTTGGAGGTTTATTCTTTAACCTCAATTTCTGTTAGAAAAAAAATGATTGATCTATGATCATATTTATCAGATTTAAACTCAGTCTGGACTGTGCAGTCGCACAGAGCAGCTGCACCTTCCAGAACACACTCTCTGCCCTTACAGAGCTGGAAGAACATTCCTGGAGCGGACTGTGCAGCACTGGCCAATTGTAATGTTTCAGGATATTTCAGTGAGACATTTCTCAAGTGAACACAAAGAGCCTCTGGCAGCTCCACTTCATCAGGCCTCTGCCCACAGTCTGGGTGCTGTTCTGAATGGTTCAGGGTTGATGGAACTGTAACACAAACTTGATTTGCTTTCATGTCGGTACTTTTGGGTTCAAAGCGCTGCCTTTCCTCTTCCCCAAACAAAGGCAGAAAAATGAAAATAACTGAAGGTTACCAGGTGTACAGTGGAGATTGGGAATTGCTTTAGCAGCTCTCCTGAAACACCACTACCCCTGGGACACAGGGACTGGGGAGTGCCTGCCATCACTCACAGAGTCTGAACGCTCCATATCACCAGAGGAGTCAAAGGTACTTAATTCTTTACAGGAGGTGTTTATGGCATCAGTCTCTAGGGCAGTGTGTGAATTAGAAAAAGGATCATGTGTGTATCTGTCCTTGCTGTTAATTACCCTGCCATTGAATAAAACAAAGCAACATAAAACGGCCTTAGGAAATATTTAGACTAGCTGGAACATAAGGTTGAAGGTTTCTAATCTGCTTTATGATGGATAGTCCCAGTAGTGCTGAGGTGGGGGGAGCAGTTCTTTCTCTTTTTGGTTATAATGTGGCTAGAAAATGTTCAGAGTGCAAACTTCCAGGACCTCCCCATCTGCAGTGCAGCTGCAGTCCCTCTTCCTGATGTTTGCACAACACTGCAGCAGTCTCTTGTTGCTGGAAGAGCAGAAGTAAGCATTCCTAGGGAAGCAGGACCATACATTGTTCCTCGGTGTGTTTTCCTGAGAAATATAAGTTGCAGCTGCTTTTTTCTTTATTCATCCATAGAGTTCAGTTATTCACCGCCACTTTCACTCTAAAGAGTCCTCAACTATGTTTCAAAAATAGAACATATTTAAATAAAAGTGAAAGCTCGTTTTTAATTTAAACAAAGGTTAGTGCTTCTGCTCCTAAGAGTTGTCTTTGAATTGCTGTGAGAAGGTTACCTTGTACCTTCTAACATGCACCTAATCTGACAGCTGGTCCCCCTCAATGCAACTCTTTCCAGCTCAGTAATTTCAGTATACAAATGATATGCTATGAAAATATTGTCTCTTTTAAGACCTTTAAAAAAAAAAAATCTTGTGTCTTTTCTTTATGTGAAGAAATTCCTGTACGTGCAGACAAGAGCTTCACTAGTGGAATAATCTTCCCCATCACATTTAACTTCTCTAGAGTCTTTGTGGATCATAAAAATATAATTCCAAATTCTAAAATAGATTAGACACAACTATGCAAAGAACTAGTGCTCTGATTTTGAAAAAGTCCAAGGTCAAAGGGGAAGGGTCTACTGAGTAATGCAAGGCAGCATTTTGCTACTCAGAACTGCTTGAACATTCACAATGCAGAATGTCAGTCAGACCCTTTCCTCATCTACTCTTTCTCTTTTCCCATCAGCAGCTTTTAACTAATAATCTTCAGAGCTCAGTGATTAAAAAGTCTTTCGTGTGAGCAGCATGAAGACACTACCATCCTTCATGTTACCCTGTGAACATCAGCAGTGATCATCTCTATAAAAATGTGCACATTTTGTTAAATGCTGTCATTTATTTCAATGCATTTATTGCCATAAAACACCAATGACAGTTTAATTAAGAGCTTAAATATTTTATACTACAAAGTAGAAATATTTATGAAGGAGCTTGTCAGAGGCAAAATATTAAAAGAAAACAGGTGTTTTTGCAGAAACACAAATAAAATGTCTAACAGTAAACATTAAAAAAATCAATTATTAATCACGGTTCTTTTCATTACTATTGAATTGTCTTCCAAACTTTTCGTGTCTGACAAAGTCTATGGATCTGCAATATTGTCTCATCCCACCACTTGGTCTTCCTATTTGTATCCCGTGGTATATCTGGACAGATTATTTACTTCTTCAGGAAAACATCTTGGGACCAAACGAAGATGAAGGTAGTAACTAATGGGGTCAAGTGTCTGAATTCTATCCTTGCCGTTTCCTGGGCATGTGCAAATTTTCACTCCTGATATTAGTATTTCATCACTGTTGATGATACCAAATACAGGAACTTCTTTATGAACCCTTTGGTGGCCTGTAAAAGAGAATGATGTTTTCTAGATTTGGCTCACGTTTCTATTGTCAAAATGAAATAAAGAAAAACTTGTCTGTCATCTGAGATGCCTCAGGTTTCTTGTCCAGTCCAGTTAGGAGAGGTCTGGGAGACTGGAGTGGGAGGTGGGGCTGTAATGTCATCCCTTGCTGAGGTAGATTTTACCTGGTGCTTCAGCACTGTTGAAATTGCATTCTCTCTGTCTCTTTTCTGTTTAGCTGGAGGCAGATCTTGCAATGATCAGCACTATCTTTAGTTATATGTCAACATCTAAGAGTTTCTAAGCCTTTGACTTCAGTCTGTAGGTTTCCTTCACCTCAGGTCCTTTTTTGGTGATACTGTCTTAAAGTTTGCACTCTACTGCCCCATTGAACACTGGGGGTTTATTGCAGCAAGCTATAAATTACGTATCATTTATGGCTTGCTTGCATATATTATGGAAAAATGTTGCTACTGGCTCTACTGAAAGAATGACTGGGTCATTCGTAGCAGGAGTCATGTTAAAAAATCTCTCCTGTAGGTTTTAGAGAGAAAAATTATGTTTGTCTCCCAGATTTCTGATTGTTGCCATACTTTTGAGAACAGAACCCACCTGTGTACCTAGTATGTAGCAGCACAGTGCCATCAGCTGTGGTGACATTGTCCCGTTCACAGTGGGTGGCAATAATGAAAGAATGCAGTCAAGATAATTATCAGGAGCTATGGAGATGTTTTACTTGCTGTAGCTCTGAGAACATACATGAGGGAAGTCCAGATTTTCCTTGGTGAAAAGAAATGTGATGTATTGAGAGGAAACATGTTGCTAAAACTCACAAATAGGGGGTCAGGCAGGGGCTGTTCCCCTTGTGCATGGAGAGACAGAGCCAGAGAGAGCCAAGCAGGTGTCTGGAGGCACCTGTAACAAGCTCTGAGGAGGCACCTGAGCTGCCAGAAGGTGTTTTTGCTGCAGTAGGTGCTTCTGTGGGTTTGGCAAGAGACACTGAGCTGAGACCTGGTACAACTGAAAAAGCCTTTCTTAGTACGGAAGTCTTCTTCATCTGGGCACGATCAACTTTTGATCAGTGCTAGGTGGGAGGAGGCAAAGCGAAGTGGAGTAACCCTGAGGCTGTGCACATCTGTGAGGAAGGCTGACCAGCAGAGTGGATTATAAACATCTGCTTTACAACAGGTGAGGGTAAGAAAGGCAGCAGATTGCTTAGGAAGCAAGGAATAACCGTCTTCCTGTGAAGCTCTTCTACATTGTTTTGGATCAGAGGAAACAGATTCATGCTGGCTTTGGGAGTGGTTGGTTTACTAAAGGTGAGTTGCTGCTGCACTTGTTATAACACCCTCACCCTGCAAAGAGAAAGGAGGTGAAGGCTGATGGTTTGGCACAGTTAGGGGCTGAGGTTGAATATTCGAGATAGAGAAGTTTGCTCACACCTTGATGCACGCTTGTGGAACGGTGTCTCCCTTGAGGATGATCTCTGACTTTATCTGGAGTTGTTCTTTGCCTTCTGCCCTTTGCATAAAGCTAAAATCACATAGATGAAATGCTTCTCTAAAGGTTTTACTCCCGCAGTTAAAACTCTTGATTTTTCCTGCCAAATGTTTTCTGAAAGAGTAAGACTATGCAGGTAAACTAAGCTTTACTGTACCTTCACACTGATGGCAGAGTTATTGTTGCAAAACTTATTATGCCGGGTAAATGTTCTCTCTTTCAGTGATGTATCGTACTGCTCCACTATAATCAACTGCCAAGTGGCTTTGTTTTCTCACTCCAAACTCCTAATGGAGCTATTCACATTTTTTCCAACAACTATTGTTACACTCAGTGTCTGAACTTGGCTGGCAGAAGTCCCATTGGTTGCAGTGGAGGCCAGATTCCACATATTGCTGTTTCTCTGTTAATTAGTGGATTTATGTTTTTTTTCCTTTCCAGTCTTCCCAAACAATTGAAGGAGCTGCAGCGGGTGCTTCTCATGCTGTCTGCTGCTTAAGAGAGTGAGGGGAGGAATTAAACTGTTTAAAACACATTTATTCTTTGTGATGTAAATTCAATGACTTAATTCTAGGTACAAAACAGCCAGGGAGTTGGTTTTGCCAGCCTTGCCAATGTCTCAGTACATGAAATAATGAGTGCCTCAAATACAGAGGATTCCAGGAACTCAAACAGTGGAAACGAGTTAGGTGTAGCTCATGATTAGAGGCGCAAAACTCTGTATCCAGTGCTGGCTGTAATATCAATCCTGTCTTCAAGTTAACAGAGAAATTGGGCTATTGATTAAGAATCTTGCTGTCTTGAGAATCAGAGCATATTCCCCTCTTAATTCTTCCCTCCAGGGAAGTTTTGCACTAGTGCTGCAGATTTTTTCTCCTTTTTGCTAAGCAGTCCTTAACTTTCAAAATACAGAAATACAATCTTTCTCCTGCTTTAGTGCCCAAAATCTTTACTGCTGGAAGGCACAGAGAGTAAGTGGCATGACTCAAAACAAAGGGCAAAGCTGTGGCTTCTCTGGTGGGGAAAGGAGGAGAAAAATAGCTCTTGTCAGAGCAGCCACTGGTTGGTTAGAAATAAAATGCTGCATAGTTTCACCTGAAGTGTTCCCTCTTACAACTATTTATTTTAGTCATCTACTTTTAGACAGCCAGTAAAATAAGGTGGGAGAGTCATGTGCCAGTTCAGAATCATTTATCCTATGGATAATGTGATCAAAACTCCCTCAGGACAGCATTAACGTTTGTACTGATTCAATCAAAGAGCCTCAGGTGATTTCCAAGCTGCTGTGTTCTAGGTGAGAATGGAGTGCAATTGAACATTATTCATCTGGTAGCAGTGTAATTAATTAGGCAATGTCTTAGTAAGAGTAGTATAGCAAAGATGCTCATAGTATAGGTTACAGTTTTATAATTACAGTACAGTAGATTCTTCTTTCATCTTGCCTCTACTTTTCAAGCTCAGAAGCTATTAAATGTGTACTTCTTCCTTCTCTCCCCAATCACCTGCTGTTTCAAATGCTGCTGTACTTTTAATTACCCATCAGTGCTTGCTTGACCAGCCTCAAAAATATTCTTTCTTGTGCTGGGATGTTTTGGATCGTGTCTTACTAAATTACCAAAGAAAGGAAAATCTGTTGTGCAATGAAAAGTGTAGAAGTCACCTTGTTGAACCCCAGGAACAGAACAGTGATGTTAGAGCAATGCTACAGAGCAAGATGTCCACTAACCTGGATGGGAATTGTGACATCAATAAATCATCAGTACCTCCCTTTACAATGCTGCCACTGCTCCTTCACACCCCTGTTTCTGAGGTAAAGAGCTTTGCTGGTTGTTTCAAGGTGTGGAGTGGAGCAGCTTCCCCTCAGAGCACTGTCATCGAGGGGGGCTCCACTCAAGTCCCTGGTGAGCAGCCACAAGCTCCTAGAAATCTCTCACCTTGCTTCTGCGTGTTGTGATTTATTTCTTGGTTACTTTTTTTTCTATTCAATGCCCATCGGTCTGCCTCTGTTCTTCTAAAACTGAAGGATGTTCATAGCCCTGGGAATATTTAGTTGTTGTCAGTAGAGTGTGTTCATCATATTTGGTGGGTTTTTTAATGAGGACTTTTTAGAGAAAAAAACAGAAACCCAAACCACCCTTACTATTGTGTGTGATTTGTGGTGTCAGAGGAGCTAATTAAAAATAATAGGGAGGAAACTGCCCAGAAGAATATAATTGGAATTGAATCCAAATGGAAATCTGTTTTGGCCTTTCTTGTACTTTCTCCTGAATTTTGGAGCTCTTATTCGAGCATTATGATATGAAACTTATTTTATAATAAACCTAAACTAGAACACAGAATCCAAAATCAGCTGGGTGTAGGTTGATTATAGGACTCTTGTGGCTTGTGTAGCTGCATCATTGCAACCTTTTCAATGTGTTTTTTTAACTCTTTAAATACCTTTTTGTCAAAAAATTACATACTTGAATAAAATTTTACAGTAATTTATGAACTTTCTAAGAACAATTTAAATGTTACCTTAGGAAAATTTTCTATTCCTGTCTCATTAGCACCTACTGCTCTTGACATTCCTTATTGCATTTCCTGTGTAATTTCACTGTTTGTTTTCATTGTAAACCTCTTGTGTTCCTCTACATAAAGAGCAAATGAGTGCCTTGTGGGCTGGAAAGATGACAAAGTTCTACCCTCTTTACTTATATTTCTGAGAATCTATTCTAGATGTTTTATGAACAGAGAAAACTATATTTAACAATGCCAGTAAAACAAACTGAGAAGCTCCCAGGCACGTAGACACTGTGCCACAGGTTATAAATAATCTGCCTAAGACTTATTTCAGAAGAGAGAACAGTGTGGACTCCTTTGCAGTAAAACAAGAAAATTCTTGTGGCCAGTGGTAATTGATCCAGCTGGCATTTGGATTAGCTCTAGATGAGAAACTTGCATTCAAGGTTTTTATTGTCATTATACAAGCTGTCCAAGTGTTTATGCCGCATCCCCACGGAAAACAAAAGATGATGTATATGCAATTTGGTTCTGGTGGATTTGCTGCTACAATGAATGCATGTGCTGACTTAAAATGAGAAAAAAACAACACATGGTTAGGGTTTAAAAATGTTACTTAATGGAAGTAATCTATTTTTACCAGTAACCTATTTTATCAGGCTTCTTTATCAGTACAGCACAAGGCGATAGGGGGTTTTACAGTCTGTGTATGGTGTGGTGACTGCCCCGAGCCAATCCCCCGAAGGGGGAAGATGTGCAGTTGAGTCTAGCCTGGCGCATGGCTGGGCACAGAGGGAACTCTCTGTGCCTGCAGGAGATGACAGGGATGTGCTGCTGGAAACCACAGGGTTTCTGCTTTGCACACCAGAATGTTGAGTCTGGTCGACTAAAGGGCTTTTGGGCAAAGTATCATAGACTGGCCCACTTCCATACATCTTTGAGGTAGTCTGGAAAACCACTGCAGGTTCTGTTTCCGAGCAGCAGTTTTCTGGTAGGTTCTGAGCAGTTGTTTTTGAGGAACGTGCAGGTTTTCTGCTGAGCTCTTGGGTAAGATGGTGTCTGTGAGGCTGCCGTATGTAACCACCAGTACGGAGCTGAGGCAATTTTAGTGAGAGCATTAGGAAATGGTTTCCTTTAATTTAGTGTGTGGATGGCTCCTGGGGAGCCCTTTCCTATGCTGGAAGATGAAGAAGAGAGTTCAATTCCTAATTTGTCACAAGGTGGTTCTTCATCAAGTGATGCTGCTCAGTCTGTAGACATGTGCCAGAACAGCATCAATTATCTATTCTAACCCTCTATCACATCAGTGGGGGACTAACTAGCTTGTGTCAGTCACAACTGTTACACTTCTTTCCCCAAATATATAGAAATACAAAGTTAAATACTATCTTGAAATAGTTTTTTCTGTTTTCAGAACTGTGTATGAGCTGGTATATGAAAAGTTCTTTTTTTTTTTTTTTTTTTTTAATAGCTCTGAAGTCTCCAGTAGTGTGTTCAGAATGCAAATCAATCAAGGGTCCTGTGGATAAAATATTGTGTGATCATGAATTTAGAACCATTCATATAGACAGTGGGGCCAAATTGAAGTTGTATGGGCAGTTCTAATTCTGGCAATTCTTCATTTTGGAGTGCTTGGCTTAGCAATAAAGTGCTGTTTTATTGTAGTTCTTGGATGTAATTGAAAATATACTGGGAGATGAACAAGTGAAGTAGGAAACAACACTGAAGATAATTACAAGCAGATCTTCATTTCAAGCAGAGAAGTTAATCTTCCTTTGGACTCTTGGGCCTGTTTTAACAGGGTAATTAGCCATGGACCCTGTGGCTTTTGACTCCCAGTCCCAGCTCAGACCTCTGTGTCCTAATAAATGAGGACACGCCGTTCTGTGACTGGGAGAAGCTGTCAGAGGCACATGTATTATGCATGTTTGGACCATAGGGAAAGCAGTGGGAGTTAGCTGGAGTCTGCTTGCTCCAGCAAGGACGTGCATCCAACTGGTTTCAATGAAGCGAAGAACCACTGAAGCAATTTAATCCATGTGCATGAATGAATTATTTTAGCCCTCTTTCTTTTCCTTTACATCGTCTTTTGTTTGCAAAAGTATACATTTATAGCTGAATTCAGCCTGGTAGAGCTATAAAACAAATTAATTTGATTTCTGCTTTAACTTTTTCCACACTTTGTTTTTGAGTTCTCATATTCAGCTCTTGTTTCCTTTACTCCAGTTAATAAGCACTGCCAGAGGTGAGTCACACCTAAATGTCCTTTTGTTATGGATCTGTCTCCTTCTTGTTCAAAAGCAGCTCCTTTCTTCTAGAGCAGGCCCTTGATGTTTTTTAATTTGTTCATTTTCTTTGCCTTTTAAGCCTCAAATGCCCTTCCAGTAGAGTCTCCTTCAGAAGATGTTTGGGAGGCGATGGGTCTCTGACCACCACTGCTGCTGTAGGAAGGGCATTTATGGATCCGCAGCAGGAGGGAAGAGTTCTTGTCTCTGACCACAGCTTGCTGGCCCATTTCAGATGATCAAATTCAGCCCTTTTAAAAACTAAATGGGTCTAACATGATACTGGTCCTTAGCTGAATTGTATGATTAGTGGTCTTGAGAGCTGCAGTGTGTACTGAAAAGACCTGCAGGATCACTCTGCAAAATACATCAACCTCAGAGTCCTGGCTTCTTTTTTTTTATTTTTCCCTCCTTTTTCTTTTCAATAATACTTACAATAGGCATGGGTAAGGATGGGAAATTAAAAAAAGGTAGGGATAATTTGTGACATGTATTTCTCTCAGGCAACAGGAAAGGAAGACTTTCGCCAAGCCAGATAGATAAACAGTGAATACAAATTCTGAAAGTTGAAAGGGCAACCTAATAAGGTAGGAAAAATAAACATTCCTCTCAGCTTCCTATGAATGTTAACATTTCTCTCAGGTTTACACAGTGATCAGTATTTAACACTGGCTGATCCTTATTTTAGAACTGTTGACATGAGCAAGCAATGTGGGGCTTACCATTAACGTCAGTGAGAATGGGCTCAAACAGCTGGCACTGCTCCAGCTTTGCACTGTTCTTGGAGGGGGAAAGAAGTCAATGTTAAAAGCCTCCCAATGGGGCTATTGAAGTGAAAACCAAAAGAGCTCCTAGTTCTATGGGAAGATTATTCCCTGTGGCAAAATATGTGTGTTGAATAATCTACAATCCAGCCTTATTCTGTTTCCAGCTTCTAACATACTTGCAGAGAACTCATTGAGCTTTAACACTTTCCCTTTTCCACTTCATTGTGAGGGATGCTGCTCTCAGGCCTGCAGTCCTACAGCTAAACCAATGTGATATCAAAAGATGATCAGCAGAAACACAGAAGCCAGTGCATCATCCTTCCCACTCTCTCTCTGGGGAATTTCTTACCCTTCTGTTTCTTAGACTTGTCAAACATTCTGTTCTCTAGGTAGCACAATTCAGCACATTTTTTCCTGAGGAGGCTCTGTTGTACAGCTCTGTTCTCTTGCTTTAAGGCTGCAGCAATGCCCACTAATAGACACAGTTTGAAGCTGAAGAAATGTTAAGCTGCATGGTTCTTGTGTGTGTGCATCTGTGTGCTACAAACGGAGGAGGAAGGATTAAAACTTTACCCAGTCTGGAGGTAGCTAAATCTGCTAAATATTGTATGACTGTCTTTGCCATCAATAATTCAAAGAACTTGAGTCCAAAATGACAAAAATCTCCCTTGGACAGCTGTAGCTGCAGGCACAACAGAAAGGTTTTGAGCCAATTGCGGGCTTGGTGCTTTGTTGGCTATAAAGGCTGAAGAACACCTGATGTCCCTGCAGTCATTAAAAGAAAAGAGAAGAGAGCAGAGTAAAGCAGAATGTTGCTGCAGAAAAGGCAAAGTGTATTTTGGCATTTGCTACAATTGTACTGATAGATGTAAGGGTGCTGAATATCTGCTGCGGCACAAGGAATGCTACCCTGAAATGCCGGATTAATTTAGGAATGTACTGAACACAATTATGTCCTTTTTGCGTAGCGAGATCACCTAGTCCTTGCTTTCTTTTAATCACTGGGCTGGATGCAGAGACAGGAAGGTAGAACGTGGATTTCTGTCACCTGTAGGATGCGGGTATTGATCCATGTGCACACAGTGCCAGCAGGAGGGTGGAAGGAGCGAGAGTTGTGACGTTATTCCAGCACTGCAGGACTGGCTCAGCGTGTGCACAGTGATGCTGGGCTGTGCTCTCATCCTCAGCCTTTGCTGGAGGCTGTAGTGTTATAGCATCACTGTCCAAACACTTGTGGACCTCAACCTTGATGGCAAGGGTCTGTTGCATGTATTAACAGAGATGCATCACTTTTTTGTGTACCCCATCCTACCGAGTAAAACTACTGCTAAGAGCTTGAAAAAACACCAGGGGAAATGGAATGAATGCTAGGAATAGGAAGAAATTACTAATGGGACATTACTAGCTAAGGAAATGTGATGTTTTTCTGTTAAAGAGCCTGACCCGTCTTCAGTCCTCCTTGGCTCAAATATTATTTAACTGAGAAAGCCAATTCTACATTCTGAAACTTGGTTATTGACAGATGCAAATATAACTTCCATCTGGAATGGGTTTTCATGAATTGGCCCTAAAAAATCCTGAGGCGATAAATCCAAGAATCTCTTCCTTCTAATTCCCTCTATTTCTAGAATTTCAAATGAACCTGGTGCCCAAAAGAGCAAAATGTTGAGTTCACAGCTCTAGTCTTCATCATCAGAAATTGTTCTTGTAGTATTTTTGGCTAAAGTGAGCAGACCATAAAAGCCTCTTCTCATGAAATTTTCTGCCCAATTTTATGTTACTGCACAGCCTGGAGCAAAAATTTTTCTTTTTTAAAGAAGTTCTTATCTGAACTTCATTGATAAAAGTTTTTTTTTACTGACTACTAACTTTCAAACCTCCAATGTATATGTGAGCAATTCTATTAAATTTAAACATCAATGAAATTACTCAAGTGAATAACTTGAAAAGATCACTCTCTTTAAAGTGTGTAGATAAAATTCTGATCATTTCGCAGAGCTCTGTTTGAACTCAATGACACTCCTGAGAGCAGAGAATGAAATCTTGGTTGAACATGATTGACATTTTGATGCCATGTGTTGTCTGACTTCCTCCAGTAGCTTCATAAAAAGCCCATAGAAATAATTGGAATAACCCTTAAGTGAGTAGAGCAAGTTCTCTCTCCACTTCAGGCTGGGAGTGAGTTCTAATTGTTCTTCTAGGACCTGGCCCAAGTCCTGTGAAGTCCCTTGTACATTAGGATGTCTTGTCTGTGGAAATCATAAGGATATCCTGAGTCGGAAGGGACCCACAAGAATCGAGTCCAACTCCTGGCCCTGCAGAGACCCCCCAGCAATCCCAGCCTATGCCTGGGAGCGTTGTCCAAACGCTCCTGGAGCTCTGGCATCCTTGGGGCTGTGCCCATTCCCTGGGGAGCCTGGTCAGCGCCCACCACCCTCTGGGGGAAGAGCCTTTTCCTAACATCCAACTTAAACCTCCCTGGCACGGCTTTGTGCCTTTCCCTCGTGTCCTGTCCCTGGTCACAGAGGACAGAGATCAGAGCAGCCCCTCGGGAGCTGCAGTCCCTGGTGAGGTCTGACCTCAGTCTCCTCCAGGATGAGCAGCCCAAGTGACCTCAACTGCTCCTTTTATGGCTTTTCCATAAGGGAAGGATTTTACCAGGATGTCATTCAATGTACCCTGAAGCCCGTGACTGACTTTGGAACAGACCCTTGAAGGTTTTTATGTTAGATTGAAAAGTAAAATGTTTAAAACTCAAATTTTCAAAACTTCCTCTTTAATATACTTTAGATTAAGGCCTTTACTACTGCTGACATATTGCTGGCTTGTAAGTAAATCTATGTTACATGAGTAACTAATGCAAATAGCTGGTTTAATATGAAGCATTTTCCTTTAAGCAACATGGCTAAGGATATAAGTAGTATATTTCCTTTAATGAGTTATAGCTGCATTATATATTTCACTTACATTTTAATATAATTATAGGTACAAATTGTTCACATTTGGTTTTATGAAGCCCTGGAAAGTTATGTCTTATGAGTCAACATGTAATTTCCTTCTGCACAAATTGCAGAATTATGCATTGAAGCTAAGTACATTGAATAATGGCAATTTACAATTGAATTCCTATGGATTTACATATTACAATCACATTAATGCCAAAGGAATCTGCAGTATTGTCAAATAGGTTAATAATGGTTGCTGAGAATACCAGTGGAATTAATAATGATTAACCACTTACTTCAAATGTATGCAAAATTATGCAGCTACCTTGAAATTATAAAATTGCAAAAATGTCATGGAAAGTAAAGGCTGGAAAGAGGATTAAATGTCTGTTATGAAGGGTTACCCAAACACAACTCTGGGCTTTCCTAGGGAGCTGTCTTTGCGTCTCAAAGATACTAAAAATTTGACCCTCCTGAAATGGTAGAATTTTTCCTGCTTTTCCAATGTATTTCTTGTCATTTAGACTTGCAGTTCTGCTGTCTGCTCCACTCATCTTTCTCATGCCTTTCTTGCAACACAAAATGCCAGACTGACAGAATTATGTTACTTATTCATGTGTGCCATCCTAAAAATCCCTTTCCATCAGTTCTTCACTGTTAAAGCCATGAAGTCTTGTAAAAGACTCACAGTGACTTTGAACTGGCTCATAAATAGCCCATCTGTCTTCATTCTAATCTTTCCCAAAATACAGTTTGTTCTTGGGAAGCTTTCGAGATAAGCAACCAAAAATAGATGTTGAGAAATTGGTGCTACTTGGAGATTAAACGTTAACTCTGGACACAATACACTTTGGGAATGCTTCGGAACTCTCCGTGCAGGCTCCTTTCAGGGGCTGTTCCCCCTTGTTCACGTGCAGCCAAGTGTGCTCGGCATTGATGGAAAAAGACTTCTGTGGACTGGGATGAGGCTATAAGTGTCTTCAAGCAGGGGTGATTGGAGCCTCAGTTCCACAACTAAACACTGTTAATTCAGCAGGTGCACGGACACCTTTAGCCTTGTGCCCGTCTCTGAGGACAATAAGGGTCTCTCCTTTGGGGGCTGTGTCCAGGACAGAGTCTGAGCAAGGAACAGGGGCTCCCACATCAGGGAAGTGAGCACTGATGTGCTAATCTGCAGGCTTGTGCAGAGTCCTCTTACGTGTTCCTGATGCAGTGCTGGCATTCAGCCCTTGTGCCTGAGTGTTCACGTGTACGTCACTTGGCTGTATCAAACTGTTTTATGAGTTGGGCTGGAAAGCCTTACTTAGGTCTCCTCTAAGAAAAAAATGCAAATACATTCTGGAGAGCAAAGAAGAGGGAAATAAATGGCATTCCAAATGAATGAGGCCTGTTATTTGTACAGGCATTAATATTTAACTGTCCTTTTTCACAGGCTATTACCACTTGAATTTGTAGGATGTCAAAGTTTTCCTGCTTTGGATGAAACATAGATTTGATCCTGGCAGACTTTGAAAGGTGCTCAGATTTTATTTTCTGGATCACAATACATCCAGTGTCTTTGAGACATGTTTAAGACTGCAAAGCACCCAGCCCTGGGCCTTGGCAGCCTTGGCTTTGCACTTCATCCTGTTTGATTAGCTGGGGGAAGAGAGCATCATGCAAAAGATTGGAGAGGATTTTGGTGTGCTTTTGTTTTACCCTTGTGATCAGCATGAGTCAATGGTTTGTGAGCAGTATGTATTAATGCTTCAGTCAAAGCAGCAGGGAGTGATTTTTGTTAATTTTGTTGCAGCCTGTTTGAGGTGGATGACCACATCCGCAAAACCAGAAGGCTGAACAAAACATTGAGACTTTGCACCTGCTTATGAAAAGAGACAGGGAAAGGATGAAATAAGAAATGTTTGTTTCTTCCTGTTTAATTCAGAGTGAATGATTGCTGTCAGTAAAAAAGGGGGGTATTGAGAATGCCTTACTGCAAAAGGTTGGTCTTTAAAAAAGAGGGAAAATTATGATTTTTGTGAAATAGGAAAAAGAATTAATCTATGACACCACCTGGTCTCTGTATAAGCAAATGGCTAACAAGCCCCTTCCAGAAAGCAGTTGGTTTGCTTTCTTTAGCAGAAAAACAAAAGCATGCTTAAGCTTTGATTTAGGACAACCTTTTGGTGAACAGGAACAGTATAAGGAAAAATATTCTTCTAGTCAATTTGCACATTTTATGTGGATCTGTCTAGAAGGTGGCTGTTACAGGAAGATAAGGATTCTAATTTTGTAATTGAGTGCACTCTGAAAAGACAATTAGGAGCTAACGTGATAAGTAATTGTAAATTATAACAGCAGAAGAAACCTGATTCACAGTTCTCTGTGGAAACTGTATTTGTGTATTCAAATGATGCATCTGTACTTTTATTTTCCTTGCATGTACATTTTATTTAATAAAGCTGGAAAAAGATTTCTGTACAGTTTGGTCTGAAAAAAAGTAATTAAAAAAATGCAGATGCATCTCACTCAGCCTCATGCTAATCTCAGAGCAGTGTTGGAACAGGCTAGGTAGGATTTGGCAGCTCTGCCACTTATGAAGAATTATATGGGTATGGTGCCTGCTATCTCCAGTCTTATGGGTTTTACAGGATTTTGATCTATGTCTCTTTGTCTGGGATAAATGCCCGAGTCAGTGAAGAGCAGGAGGAAGTTTTAGTGCCTTTGTTACAGCAAGAGAACGACTCTGGGGTCTGTCTGTGTAAATCCTTCTGGTGCAGGTTACAGCCACATCCCAGCACGGTGGAGCTGAGGCCTCAGGCTAAGGAAGGATGCTTCTTTGATTGTGGTGCTGCCTTATTGCCTGGCACAAACGTGCAGCTCCTCCACGTGCTCTGGGCTTCTGCCTTGCAGAAGACTTTCCACATGGTGTTGCTTCTGTTTCTGATCGCTAAAGTAGGGACAATAATTTTATGCCAGCAGGGAAACACTGTGGTTTTTAGGGAGATAAGTACTCGGTGCCCATGGGCAAACTGTCCCAGCTGCTCTAACACTGTTCTCCTCTAATCGGGTCTGCACTGGCACCCTGCAGGTGGTTCTGTTGTAAAAAGGTGTCAGGAACACCTACCTCATTACACTTACTGCTCCAGGCAGAGGCAAAACACTTCCAGGGCCCTCTGTCAGACCTGGCTGGAGCAGGCACTCTGAGATAAATGTTTGTGAGCTCTTCCTGCACTCTGCTCTGTGCTCTGATTTTGTGGTGGTGTTTTGGGGTTTGTTTTTTTTTTTTTTTAAATTCTGTTTGATTCTATAAACAAACCACTTGAGCATCTTCTCCCAAGGTCTTAGCATGAGTAGTAAAATGGTTTCAAGGAGCTGAAAGTTTATTATCAAAAAAAGCGAGGGTCTGCTTTCTTATCCTCTTGAGCCTCCTCCTGAGTCTGCTCCGAAGGTCCCGTGCTCAATAATTGACTCAAGAATTTTCTAGGAATGTTTGGGTGGGAGTGAGGAGACAATGCAATGCCCAGCTGAACCAAATTTCTTCTGCTTCATGGACTGAACTGTACCTCCAGCAGCAGTTCCACCAGAAGCTGTCTGCAGCTGCAGCACATCTGCCCCATCAAGGCAGGCTGTGCTGGTCTTGTACACAAAGTGTTATGGGCAGCCCCCCATTGAAAACGTGCTGGATACACTTTGAGTTCTTTTCTGCTGAAATAGCTGTATGCCAGTTCTTAGCGCATTTTTCACCTTCTTAGGGCCATTTTTCTAGGGATCATTCCTAGATCTTTGTTTATGTTGCTGTGAAACTCATTTAAAGGGAATCCAGCTTTTAAACAGAATATTTCAATGCTTTATTATGCTGACCTTAATCAGTTCAATATGACTTCATTCTGAGATTGTATTATTTTTCAGGACTTTTTATTTTCTTGGAATTTATTCTAACTTAAGTGTTGATGTGATCATCACGAAGTAAAGCTATTGGAATTTTTAAAGTTTAGAAATAACAAATATTTTGAATTCTTGGTCTACAAGGAGGATTTTGAAAACTTATACCCTGTTTTCTACATGTTCCTGTAACTGCAATTGATGGAGTTTTTGTACATAATCACAAAATCTCTAAAAGTAGTTGGTTATATATAGTTTGTTGAAATATCTTTTGTTTGATCCTTACCATAAAAACTGTTCTCTAACATTCTGTTGGCAGCAATAACTATTAAATTAATTAAAATATAACTTCTCCTTATAAATGTCACAGCCTTTTTCAGGGCATATTAACAAAAATACTTTTTGAAGTGTCTGATTATGAAACTGCCACAACAATCAATCTACTGAAAGAGAAAAACTATGTGAACAAAATTAAATACTTGTATGAATGACTTAATGTTAGATTTAGGAAAGGGTCAATAAGAAATGATGCTTGTCCATTGAAAAGAGTAAAATTGCTCTGCAGTAGTCTCATATTTGCAGCCAAGATATAGTCTGAAAGTCATTTTAGAAAACAAAACCTTTCTTGGGTGGGGAAGGGGGAAGCTATTAGTTTATCATTGCTGAAATCAGCCTTGTGTTTAAATCAGTCAAACCTGTCATGTTACTGCTCTCAATGTCCCCAGTCTGTAGACTCAGATCTGCTTCAGAAACAGCAGTGCCAATTTAGCAGGTGCTAAACCTACAGTCATTTTGTGCATCAGCATTTTTTTCACTTGATAATAAAACTTCCACACTAGTGGAAGCTGCTGGTACATGGAGACTTTAGTGCCACCATAAAAACAGCATTGTAGGAAAACAGCCTTAAGGTGAGAATGGATGAGTAGTTTCAGAGTTGTTATACAGTACCTCCAAACACAGCCAGGATGGGAGTTCTGAACTGAATCCCAAATGTTATCCTTCTCTCGAGTTTTGTTGATATATGGCAAAGAACCTCGTTGTGATTTAGTTGAAAATACCTTGCTACGCAGCAATTTGTCATATAGAGCCAAACTTTCTGTGTATTGCATACAGTTCTCTGTTCAAAGCTCACTAAACTGGTGTTTACTGGCACTAACTGTCCTCACACCAGGCAGTTTGCTGCAACCTTGCATGATTTGTTCTCGTGCCTATGGTGTCTCTTCTGGTAAATATTCACTTCAAGGAAAACAAGGTAATGCAAAACTAGGACAGGAGAGCTGCTTTTGCTAAAAAGAACTTAAAATTACAGGCAGAGTTGGCTACAAGGAATAGGTACTTAGGAAGGCTTCTGAAATCTGTAAGTGATTTACCAAGCTGGGGGCTCTTAACCCTGATTTTGGTTCTTTCTTGAGCTGACTTCAAAATACTTCAAAGGTGACTAACTTATGTACTCTGGCAGGCTTGTTCCTGTATCTATTGTGATGGACTCTCTCCATACAGATAAGAATTCAGTAGGAACACTTATACAGGCTTTGCAGCCTGTCCTGGGTGTCTGGAAAGGAATAAATACATATATTCCAAATGTGCAATCAGCAGGTTAGATATATGCAAAGCAGATAAAACACTATTGTCATCTTTCAAAGAGCAGTGATATTAAACAACATAAATGCTGTGTTGCTCTGGAAATCAGGTTTAAGTTTAGATTATTGCCTTTGGAGTCTACCTTATTTCTGTACACATGCTCAGATTTTTCTATTAAATGTCACTGCTTCCATCAAACATAAATCCTGACCTCAAAAGAATCCAGTCAGGCACTAAGTGGAGATGTGTTAACATGTATGAACCAATAGCAGCATTAAGGTTTTACATGTCTCCTTTAAAAACTGGAGAGAGATTTGTGTGTGTTAAATGATTCCTATCAAGCCAGTATAATGAAAATTGCATGAGTCTTTTGGTGACAATCACTGAGTATCAAAGTACAAGTTAGTAAGGCTCTTCTGTAGCTGAAGTCAGAATAAAAGAGGTTGCAAGGGTGCTGTTCTTAATGCATTCATAAATACATCCAATAACATCAATCAGAAGAATTTTTAGTATATATCAGACAGACAAACCCCAACAAAACCCAAATCTATCAAAATATTGTTCCTGAATATTATCCCAATTCCTGCTGACGTGGAAATTGCCACGTGTACTTAAAGGCTGGGGCCATTGCCTGCTGCTTCTCACATGCTTTTGACTAACACTACTTTATGAAACTCATCAAGGAGCACTTTGCTATTAAAACCTGTGTTAATTGTAGAGTGATTTAATTACATTCAATTAAATATCTCTTGCTTGAAAAGAAAAAGTATTCATTGATGAGAAGAATTGCAAATATCCTCTAAAAATAATGCTGAATCAGATTCCTCTGGGACATTAAATTCATTCAGAGGAGCTATTTGGGGTACAGGCATATTGTTTATTAGACAATAATAGCTCTGTTAGTTCTTTTTCAAGCAGGTAAAAGCCTTTTGGCAGTTTTACACTGCTGATATTCCTGTCACGTTCAGAACCTCTCACAGAAAACTGAAATGTCAGTATGAAATTAAGCATTAAAATTTAAAAGGTTTGTCAAGATGCTGCAAACTGGGATTCTTGTGAAAATATACATATTATCACACATGCACTCACATACATATATGTATTCAAAAGGAATGCCTAAACTCTCTTGTGAAGATATATATATAAAAATATAAATGTATTTATATATGTAACAAAGCAATCATGGTTGGGAGTTCGTTGATTCCTGTACTTTTTATACTTAAATTCCTAAACCTAGCTGCCTAACTACTACAAAACTTATTTTCTACAAAAATAATTGCTGGAGACTTACACGAAGAATACGAAGCAGCACAAATTATCTCCAGGCTTTGATGTAGTGTTTGTTTGGAGCTGGTGCTCACGAGAGGGATGTGATGCTGTGGGTGAGGCACAGATGAATTCCCCTCTGCAGAACGGCTACCAGCTGCCTTCTTACAACTCTGAAAAACAGTAATTCACTGCCAAGCCAAGAAAACCCATTAATGTGTTCATTACCCAAACCAGGAGCTAATAAAGAAGGGGGTCGACTTCTGGTTGTATAGGCACTGAGGAAAATTTCAACCTACTGAGGAAAATTTCAACTACCACCCTCACAGGAAAAAAAATACCCCAAAACCAAAAAGACCAACACCATCCAAACAAAAACCAACAACCAACAGCAACCAACCCAGAACCCAGACAAGCTTTTTTCCCTTAGAATTCAAAGAAAGGGTTTATGTTTCTAATAGCTTTAATTAAAAAGTTTCTCTGGGTGTTTAACAGGTACTATCAATCTCCCATCCAATAATTAGCTGTCCGCATGCCTCAGACAGGACAGTTTTTCTTGCTGTTCACATATTTTTAGTGACACTGTGAATGTGTGGTGTTTTGTCCTGGCTAAAAATATTAATTTGTGTATGTGTCATGATCCTGCAGTGAGAATAAAAAGTATATGTGATAAAAAATCCCGGCCAGTTTGAAAGCTGCTTATGGACATCAGTAATAGACATTTTGGATGAATCTTTGAAAGTTAATCTCTTATGTCTGCATTTTGTTTAATCCTTTAAATTTCACTTGGAGAGAGCTTCTCTAGCTTTTAGGAGATGTCCTTAAAGAGAAGTTTATTAAACTAGTCACATTTCCTTTCAACAAACATACTAACATTTTTTTAAAAAACAGCATTATATGTTATGACACTGTAGTTGCTCATTCTGTAGTTGAATATTCTTTTATTTTGATACATATGTAAGCTCCTGATGCTAATAAGCCTCTGTTTTATACCTGAAAACATATGAATCCCATGAATAGAACTCATTATCATAATTGTGAGTACTTGAAGAGGGAATTATGAGCCTAGTTTTTGCTGCCCTTGATTTATCTTTAGGCATCAGCACAGTGCTCATCCTGATGGTTGAAGCAGCTTTAAAGGAGTTAAAAAAAGTTTTCCCTAAACTGTGAAAGACAAAGTGGTAAGACTTTTTTTTTTTGTCTATTTCTTTTTACTAGAACACTAGAAACTGTAATGAAAATACTTCATTAAACGTTGTGAGTGGTCTAGGTAAGAGTTAAATAATGAGATTAGAGCTGGTAGCCCTTTATGGCCTGTGTATGAATTGGCAGGCAGGGTTTGACAGGAAAGCTCTCTGGCCTCTTACTTTTTAGACCACACAGATAAAGTCTCGTGGAAAAATAATTTCAGTGCTGTGTGAATTTCAGTGCTCTGTGATTCCTGTGACCACTCCGGGAGTTTCTGTGTAACTTGGCTCCAGCTGTGGTTTGACATGTTCTTCCATTCACACGGAGCAAGGAGGAGAGTTAGCAAGGGTCAGAATGAGACTGGGACGGAGCAGTCGTGTCTCAGTGCCACCGTGCCACCCGGGAAATGACTATGTGGATATTTTCAGGCAAAGATTTTTCCGAGCCATCACTTGGGTGAGAAAGGTCACTGAAAGTATGTCTGGGTAATGAAAGCATGGAACTGGTTGTGTTGGCAAAAAAAAAAAAAAAAAAATCACTTAAAGAAGTGCCAACAATATGCCAAAATTTTCCCAAACAATGAATCTATTTGGTGCCTGAATTTTCAGACCAAAGCAGAGGGAAGAGGAACAATGTTCTAGGTGACAACTGGTTATTCCCTGCTAACACAGGTTTATGTTAACATATTTTAGTTTAATAGGGTTTTTAAATGCCAGCCAATTACTCCTTGGTATTATTAGTGTTTTAGCACTCCAAACATAAATTAAGGTATATTAAAATTTGAAGCTCTTGTACGGCTATGCAGGTTATTTGTTCAGGGTTTCACGAGCATCAATTTGGTTCACACATCTAATTATAATCATCATATCAGGAGTGCATGGACTGTTCCAGTGCATGAATCTCTGATATTGAGTAATTCCTTATAAAAATGAGGCAGCCCATATGGGTGAACAGATGAAACGCTGATAAACGCTGTGAAATAGAGCAGATGCCTGAGTTATACCAAAGGTTCTTCACTCCTAATATTTACTGTCCATGAGGGGAGAGAATTAATTTATTGCACACATCTTAAATTCTCGGTACTAAATACAGCAATGGCATTACAAACCAGAATTACCAAAGGTATTGCAGTAGATGGGGATTCTGTTTTAAGGTTGTTTTTGTGGGTGGTGGTGTAATGTCGGTTAGAACGACCAGGAAGGGAGTGTTGGATTGCCATCCTGGTGAATGTCATCTAAATAATGGAGCAGAATGTTACTTGGACAGTGCTCTCTGTAATGACTTTGTTTCCATTGTTCAGAATAATTGATGTAAATTGAACCATTTAATCTAATGTGTATTGCAGCTGGAGAAAGGCAGTTGCTTATTACAGCCTAAGCATGTGTACTTTGGTGTTTATGAATGGCTTTATTCGTTTGGAATGGGTTGCTTAAGGCAAATACAGTGGATGGGTACATAGACACTTGGCTTGTATGTAAAGAAGAATAGTGTTTCAAGTATTTATAAAATTTAGGTTTTGAATGATTAGGTTTTGTAATAAGGCCCAATACCTTGCAAGATGATACATAATTTTAAGAGATTTTTGGTGGCAACAGCATCATGGTGTACAAGCAGCTGTTGCTCCCTTTTTCCTGGCCCCTGACTTCACTGGACTTTGGGCTGCCATGCTGAGTGAATAATTTTGTTTGTTCACCTACAGCTGCTGCCTGTGCAGCCAGGGCTGAGATGGACTTCTGAGCAAAGCAGAGCTGCATCTCTTATTCTCTGCTACGGTGAGGAAAGGCTTATTTAGTGAAGCCCAGTGCCTTTGTTTGGACCTTAATTCTCACACACCTAAGTCCACAGATAAATGAATGTTGTTTAAGGCTAGATTGAGCTTCCCTATATTTCCTTGTAACAACAAAACTGTATTGTCTTACGTTTTGACACACGTAGGTGTTAAGACTACAGGTAACAGGGATGGAGTCTGTGGCTAATTCTGCTCTTTTAGAGTCAGAGGAAAGCCAGGCTGCCTTCCTGCAGCCAGACACTTCTTAATGCAATAATCTGATTGACTGTATTCAATATTGTTCAGGAAGGCTTCTTTGCCACAAAATTGGAAAGGGTGTTTTGGGATGTAGATATTAGAAGTGTCTCACAGCACACCCAGATAGTGTTTCTATAAGCATTAGAGTCAGCAAGATTTATTTCAAAGATATAGCTTATTGGAGAAACCCAGCCTATTAAATGTCTGTTACCAGTGATGGCATTCTGGAAATGGAATTGGTTTTGCTCAGCAAAGAAATGAAACCTAGATTGTTACATACAGGCTACGATAGGCACTGATTTCTTAGCATAAAGGCTGCTTGGTTGCTCAGGATTTATTACTGCTTAGTTAAAATATGTTGAGTGAAAAGGTTGATCTGTCCAAATGATTTGCAAGGGAAAGAGATGAAAGTGTGTTTTATCAAAGTTAATGAAAAGCAATGGGGAGATAACTTGTGAATAATTTATTCATGAAACTTCATTTTTGTTCATAAATTTGTTGCAAACAGGTGGCAATAGTCTGATGCATTTGAATATCTTTTTACAACTTATTTGACTAATTCTTCATCAGGGGCTCGCTGCTAAGTTGGATGAATTTTGTATAATTTAAGCAGTGTTGATTGGCTCACCTGTGTCACTGCAGATCCTGCTCCCTGATGAGAGACATGAAATTCTTGGTGCAGAGTTCTTCATTCAAACCCTGGCTAATTCCCTGTGGTATTTTTCCAACTCACTGTATGGAGATGATACTTTTATCTGAGGGCCAGGCAGGGATCAGCAGAGCAAAAGTAATTAAACTTGATGTGCAGAAGAGGGAACATCTTTATTTCCAGCCTTTACAGCTTTCTCTCAGGTGAAAGGAGGGCTCCCTGCCTGCCCCTGCTGAGGTGGGGCAGCACCAAGAACCGTGTCCTCAGAGCAAGAGACAGGGAGAGAGTCATGGAAAGGGTAGTAATTTGTCAATTACCAGGCTCTCTTACAGCCTTGCAAACCACAGTAATCTGCAAACGGTGCTCCTAGTACACAGGTATCAAGTTCTCATGGTGTAAATCAGGGAGGGGGGGTCAGAAAGCGGCAGGATTTTCCTCACACTGAATAGCAGAGTGGCTCCCAGTGCTGGGCTGGGAGAGGCATCTCTCACCACCCCTCTCCTAAGCCATTCTGAAGGCAGTGGGACCTGCAAAGTGCTGCCTCATGCAGAATGAGGGGCTGTAGACAAAGCCACTGGCAACACTTGGGGGTTTTTTCCGAGGAGCATTTCCTGATGCCCACTGGTTTCCTGCTTAATCTGTACTTTGCAAAATAAAGACATAACCTGGCACCTCTTCCTGCGAGCATTGCTGCTCCTTGTGCCAGTCAGCGCAAGGGAGAAAGATAGCAAAGTGCCCTCGTAACCTCCTCAGGTCTGGTAACACCCTGCTCCTTTCCTGTGTGTCTGGAAGCCAGCGAGTCCTAGGAGTACGTTAGCCATGCTCTGGAATGTGGGCTTCAGTGCTTTGTAAGATCAATGAGGCCAATTTCTTCATTAAGGGAAAAAAAAGTGCAGATGATGTCAGACTACTCCTTCAATTGCTGTTTTTTATTTCCCCCCCCTAGTAATGTGTGTGCAATTATTATATACAGCACACTCTGTCATACTAGGTTGTTTATGGCTACTTCCATATAATATTTAATAGTAACTCTGTCAATATTGCTGGAGAGATGTACGTTTTGTTTTCGTGGAGACATTTAGGAAGTATTCAGGAGTAAGTAATATTTCCATAATCTAAATTCATGCTCTACCCAAGAGGGCTGTGTCTCAGGTACACAGAATTATGTCTCACAAAATATGTTTATTGCTATAACGATCTTTTTTTATAGTTCAGTTGTTAAGCTCAGTAATGATGTATAGCTGCTTACACCAATGTAATAACGATTCTTTCACATTCTTCATTCTTACAATCTCTTCTTCTCCCCCTTAAATATAATCATTGAGGGCTCTGTTAAATGAAGTCTCAGTGACATATTGGTAACAGTTTTTATAAAACAAATAAAATCAAACCTAGAAAAACCAGCTCTCTAGTTACTGTAACTATTGCCAAAAGAGATGAGACAACATAAAACACAGACCTCCCTTGAAAGGCTTTTTCCCTTGAAATTCAGACCTTTAGAAAACCCTACTGACATAGGAAGAAATAGTTTGGACTCCAAAATAAAATAAAAATTAATTTCTAGGAGAAACATCATTTTTGAAACAGGACTACAGTAGAAGTTTCTCAGTAATATTTGACTTTTTATTTTAGTGACAAATGTAAAACCTTGAGACCAGGTCTTCAGTTATCATAAAAGAGAACAGCCAGTACTTGACTTGTGCTCCTATAGCATTTCTGGATCATCCTGAGTGTAATAGCTACTAAGTTTCAGAAATCACATGGGGAAAATCCTTCCCTTTTAACCAAGGAAAGAAGACAGAGTGGTAAAAAGAAAAGAAGTACTTTCTATATTAAAAAAAAAAAAAAAAGATAGGAAGACTTCCTTGTCTGACAGTCAGTATCTTTCTCGCCAGTGGAGCTAAAGCAATTTTTATATTATTTTTTCCTCTTTGATGAAGGCAGTGGGAATGGCACAAGTCAAGCAGCCTTGGTCATAGTGGCCTAGGGGCTTGGTTACTTTTTGATGCAATTGGGAGCTTATGAGGTGTTGTGTGAATTTCTCTCTGTGTCTCAGCAGGAGGGTATGGCTGGTTGGGGATATCTGAATTTATATGCATATTTCCTCCCTTGGTACAATTTCCTACTGAAGATTTATTCAGCTTGAATGTTACCTTAAGCTTTGCTACAGCTGTGGTACAGCTGTGTGCTGGGAGGTGAGAAGGCAGATGCGTGTTGTGGCACTCTACCCTAGGCATCCCAAGGTAATAATTCATATTCTTACGGTTTATTTTCATAGAAGCATTTTTGAATGTGGTTTTTGAAGTCCTGGTGCTGCAGGGTGTGGTGCTGCTGTCTGCATTGGAGCTCTGGGTGCTAAAGCCCAGGCACAAACTACAACTGCCTCAGCAACAATGCAGCTTCTGGTGCCTTCCCACCGCAGCCCCTCCGAGGAAATCCTTACACGAGGACACTTGTGTCCTCCCCCTTGTTCCAGGGCTGCTGTTGTTCCTTTAGTTGCTGTTTTGAGGGATGACCTCGTGTTCCTTCAGGTGTCCCAGACTGAGAGGCAGTGAGGAGCTGAGCTCTCAGCAGTTGATTCTTTCAGAGTAGGGAATCTGACAACAGCGATAAATACACCGTCACTTCTGAGGCAGCTCATGGAAATGGAAGAGCTTTAACTGACAGTGTTTTCAGTAGCACAGGCCCCAGGGAGTCTCAGACAAAGGAAATATTCCATGAGATTTTAGGAAACAGAGTCCTATTCAATTATTCATATTTTCACTCGGTTTTCATTTCTTGAGAATTGCATAAATTGTTTGACACAGACTTGGTTTAGTTTTGAGGATTTTTGTATGATTTCTTTTGTATAAAGAATATTAGAAACACTATTTGAAATGGTAACTCTGCTGCGAATTTCAAAGGGGCTGGGGACTGCCTGGAAGTCAGATGGAGTTGGGAACTCAAACCCTCCGGCAAATTCTTAGTTCTCATGTCCATCATTAAAATTGACCTGTAAATAGCTTAAGGGCAAACAGAAGGCAATTTTTTTCCCTTATTTGCTGGAATATGCACATATAATTGAGGAAAGTGATACACAGGCTGCAAAGGAGAAGCCAGATATCACAGGATACTAAAGTCTTTTGGGGAAAAAGAAGAGAGATGGGGATGATGCCAGTATCATCTGCATAGGTACAAAGCACCCAGAGTATCACCATCTATTTGTTTCTTTTTTTCCTTGGTGGTTTTGACAAAACCACCAGTTTTATCCTATTAAAATGACTTAATTTTTCTCAGTTTCCCCGTGCTTGGTGTCTGTATTTAAAATACATCATCTGGAATGTAGAGCTGCCATGCTTTTCTCTTTTGTTGACACAAGAAGAAAGTTGGGGGGTTGACACTTTTCAGCATAGGCATGAGGAACAGGAATGGTTCTGGGACAGCTGTGGTCATAGTAGGTCACAGCTAGGAAATTGATAATGCTTGTTTACTGTAGGAACACGTGAGTTTACTGAAAGGTGGTTTCTTGAGAGTCAGGATGGGAAAAGAGAGGTAGGTTTGAGATGGCAAGTGCTTGTTGTGGAACACAGAGAGGCCTCGAGTTTCTAGACAGACCTCCTGTTGAATTTATCCCACTTGTTTGGTTGAGGACGAGAACACCTGAGCAGTCACAGCTGTGCAAGGGGTTGATCCCTCTCCTGAGGGAGATAGCTAAGAGGACTTTCTTGCCCAGCACGAGGGAGTCCTGGAGGGAGCTGTTCTAGATGCTCACATGTGGTTGCTTGGAAAATTAAGGCTGCCTTGGCTATCCCCAGGAGACAGTAATCTCCAAGTAAGAGACATATGTTAACACTGTCTATTTTTATATTGTCTTTCTGTTGTGTCTTGTTCCTACTGGGAGAATAAACTATTTTGAGTATGAGCAGATTCTTTGTTTATGGCGCTCAGCGGGAAGAGCAGCCTGTATCCAACAGACATGGAATGCACAGGGAGCTTGTAGGACCTGGTATGGGCTTGTAAAAGGATCAAATGTTGGCACAACACTGTGGGGAGGGAGAGACAAGCACAGAGAGGAGCACATAACTTTGAAAACAATTTCAACCCAAACTTGTTTGCATGTCCCAGTTATGAGGCCTCACAGAGGACTCACCTGGTGAGATGCATTTGTTATCCATGGAGGCAGCATGGATAACGCGGAAATATGGGTCGCCTATGATTTCAGCAGTTATGTAATTTCTGACTTGTTGATTTTAAAACTGTGTTTCTTTTTTATAAGGGGTAACTTTTAAAATAGATTTGGGTAAATGAATTTATTATTGTAGAACAAATGCAAATATTGTGCCCTAAAGTGCTGCTACTTTTTTATGTGTTACGATCTAATTATTTAAGAAACTGTGTCTAACTATTATTACAGTATGTTAAGGCTTCCTGGTGGAAGCCATAAACATTCTTAGAATCCCTCCTAACACAGCAATGTCTATCCCTGAAGTAATTTGCAAGCTATTAGTTATCCCTGGAGTTTTTTTACTTTGCTTTCTGATGGATGGTAGAGCTGTGCAAGAATCACTAGGGCTTGCCTTGCCTTTTCTGTTCCGGTAGATTGGAATCCTGGTATGCCAGCCATGGATATGACAGAAGATTTGAGGTGGATTAAGGAGTCTGTTCACAACAATATCTCTTCATGTGTAAACTGATTACCTTGCAAAAGGAATCTTTCTTCCCATCCTCTTCAGGCAAGAACTCTGGAGGTTGGGATTAGTTTATTTCCTGTGGTCTGACTTGAGTGCAGGATTAACCAGAAGACTCTTGGGTGTTGCAAACTGCACATTAAGACTTGCACAATGTAAATTTTTCCTGGATGATGTGGACATTTTTCATAGGCCAACACAGGAGACATCTTCCACTAACCACGTTGTAAAATAATGGGAATGAATAGTAGTGAAAGAACAGTTCCTATAAGTCACTATAAAGGCATTTGAGAAAGAAATTGTCTTGGGTTTTGGCTGAAATATTTGTGATTCCTCACTATTTAAACAGCATTCTTTCCTGGTATGAGACTCAAAATTTTTGGAAGATATAAGTATATGCCAGGAAAGGAGTTTTTCATATTCAAATAGGATTTGACTGTTGTGCAAATAATGGAAACAAGATATATGTTTGCTCCTGTGTTATTGTGTTTCTTTGTGATCTTAACACTGTAGAGAGATTAGCAAATTAAACAGGAAAAAGTGTAGTTTTGTTATATTTCCAAGTTAGGGTGGTCTAAGGAGTGATAAATCATCTTACAGCAGCACAGAGTACACAATGAAATTGCAGGTGTCTACCTCAGCACACAGATTTCTAATGTCTGAACTGTTGTCAAAAGACTAGAGCAGGAAAAGATAAAGGAAAGCCAAAGGAGAGACAAAAAGGTGGAAGAGAATGGGGATAAAAAAGAGGAGGATGAAGCAACGGAGAAAAAGTTTAGAAGTCGTGTTAAAAATTTTTTAGGTGAACATCATAAGATGTTGCTGAAAAAATCATTTATTGTGAGGTCTTCACCTGAGAAGAATGGAAGGTGAAGAGTGCATGGTGTCCTAAATTAATGCGTGAGCCTACAGGCCATAATTAATTATGGAATCTATCCCTCACCCAAATGAGTTTGATGTGCCCTAAGCACCAACACCTATGAAGCCGATCAAATGTGATGCTGTTGTCAGACTTCTCCTGCCGGGCAGTGATGAGAAATTGTGCATTGTTTTTGCTTGAGGTACGTGACTGGTATTTACTTTTTATATACAGGAAGCATCATAATCAACTTTCATTAAGACTAATGCTGACTCTTGATTTACTACAAAGAGTATTTTGATTAAATTTAGCATTTTGGGTAGGACATGATAATTATCTGGGGTTGACATTCAATTTTGTAGGCCTGAAGTTTACAAACAAATCCCACGTCTTTGTTAGGCGTATTAGCAATTGAAATACCCTCCTAAATCACTGTCTGTGTAAATGGTAAATCTCAGCAATCAATCCTTCTTTTCTTTGAAAATAATTTTTGGAGAAATTTACATAATTGGCCATGCTTGATAAAAGTCTGATGTATAATGTTGTCTTTTAAATGCACTGCTACCTGAAATCATGATGAAGTATCAACATGCAGGAGGTAAATATAAAACAAGCATTTAGTAAAGGATGCAGCTGATCTCATGAGGTGAGAAATGGCATCTAGTGGTGTTATAATTTGAAGTGGCTTGATGTAGGCATTTTGCTCTGAAGGATGTGAGAGAAAAGGACAGAACTCAATCACATCAAGAAGCTTTGATTTGCACTGAACTTTGAAGTGAAATTTACGCTGAAAAGTGCTTTTAAAATACAGTGAGGGTGATGCAAATGAATGTCTTCACTCCTGATGCAAATGAAGAGCTCGCTGTATAGAGTCTGGGCTAATGCCTGGATAAAGGCATGGGTTTCTCTGGAGCTCGATGGTGTCCCAGCTGCTGCCCCGCCCTGCCCTGCAACCTGCCACAGCTGGGCTGGGCAGCAGGATTTTACCTGCACGTCCGCTGGTAGGCCGTGTGGGAGTTGAGTCCTGTTGCTGTTTCAGGGCTGTGTGGCGTGGCCAGCGCTGTGCCCCTGTCCAGCACGTGCTCCTGAGGCTGTCACTGTCAGCACCTCGAGCTCTCCCGCACCGCCAGCCCCACGCTCCTCCGCACGACAGGATGGAGACCGAGGGTTTGTAAGGTACCAATTGCTGCTTGTCAAACTGCTGCTCTTGTCATCTGACATGTTTCACATCAGTAAACAGCCACCATTACCCACCCTGTTAGTGGGGAAAGGCATCCCAGGGATATCGAGGCTGTGCCAAGGAACTGACCCAGAACTGCAGCCGGAGAGAGGGATGTGCCTTGTGTTTGCCTCTCCTTTCCCTGCGCGTTTGGAAATAGATGTAATGAGTGATATCTGCTTTCCAGTATCTTCTGTGCTCTGTGTGATGGATGTCTTAGGACCTCATCTCTGCAGGTGCTGTGATGAGGTCACTGTGATATGCCTTGGGCTTTCCCAGTAAAACCTGTTGGTATGTTTAGGAATATGTATTTACCCTCTCTAAGCAGTGACATCTGCTACTCTGAATGCTGCTGTTATTCCAGCAGTGTCTTTTGAGAAGATAACAGGAATATCCTCTAGCACCCTGGCCATTTCTTAAGACATGATTCCTGGGTCAGAACTGACTAATGGACTGTGAGCAATGATATGCAATATCCTCAGCTGGGAATTGTTAAGGAAAAAAAGCTCAAATAACACTGCAAGTGTGATTAGAGGTTTGATAATGCTGACAGTGAACTGTGTGCTCCATGTGGTAGCAGTGTGTGGATCTTAAATTACAGAAGTCGCGTGAAGAACCTAGTTTCCATTCTTCTGTACTTGTTAGGGAATCTCTGACTTGTGAATGGTGTTCACACTGCAGACAGGCCCTTCTCTACTACTTTAAAAAAATTTAAAATTGCCTACTGGAACCCAAGAATTATCATGCAACACTATACACAGACAAGGTGGGGATTTTTTTTTTTGTTGTTTTATGTTTGAACTATGACTGTACCATTAAAGAGAAAATTAATCTTTTTTTTTTTTTAGTTGAAAGAATTAACCATGCCTGTTTTGTAATCTAATTCCAGTTCTTTGTTTATTTTCAACATGCTGGGGTTTGGATGTACACAACACATCAAAGAATTGAGTTGCTGGGATTTCTGTCACTTTTCCAACATAACCCAGTGCAAGACTGTTTCTGCATTGTTTATCAAATTTTGTAAAACATCATTGTCATCCTGCCACAGTGAATGCTGACATGTTGTTGTTACAGCACTGCACAGGAGTGTACAAACTCTGTAGTATGCACTGCTCTGTTGGGCAGGAGGGACAGAAAATGCAGTGTGTAGGCACATGGGGGACAAAGCCCACCAGAGTGACAGCTGCTGTTTTCAGGGTGGTTTTCCACAGCCCACTCGTATGTGTGCACTGAGGAATCAGGAAAGCTTGCGAGTCTTTGTCTTTGGGAATTCTCTAGAGTTTTGGCTAAGGATTTTTTCAAGCCCTTTCATTCTGTTCCCATGAGAACAGGACGATCCACAAGAGGCATACTCATTTTTAAAATATAATAGGTGGGTTTTTTTGTTTGTTTGTTTCTGCTGAAACCACAGGCAAAAACTTCTTGACTTGAATGCAGGTAGCTTATTTTCCTTTCATTTTTTCTCTTAAAATCAGCAGCTGAGTAGACTGGTAATGTCAACAGGCTTAGCTGAGAGAGCAGTGGAGGTCAGCAGCACTGCTCTGCACAGTCCTGAGCTCTCAGGTTCATTTTGCAGCTCTGTCACTTTGCCACGTGAGTGAGTAGGACCAGAGTACAGGGGGAAGGGATGGGAGTTGGGGGCAGACATTGTACAGTCTTATTGATCAGTAATTTCATTAGTTCTACAGATAGGAGCACTGATGGCTTCACTAAGAATCCATTTCACTTTCTGTGGCTGCTAACATAATGGATTTGGGGGAAAGACTTATGGAAATGAGAAGTAATTGGTAGTATTGACAGAGATGCCAACTTCCACTACTTTTTAAACTCTCCTACTGACTCTGACTGGCTGTCCAGGCTAACCTCCCAATTAGTGTTCTGCTTTCTCTGACCATTTTCTTGTTTCTGTAGGCAGGCTACAGGAATCTACCTTCTCCTCTGGTGAGGGCAGGGTGTATAAAGGAAGCCACATGAATATCTCTGAACCACTAATTGTGCTTTCCATGTTTTAAAAGTGTGGGTTGGGTTATATGATTTCATGCCAGAAATATATATCCTGTGTGCACTCAAAGCTGCAGAGGGTGTCCACATCTCCTCAAAAGTAAAGTGGTGTTGAAAATTCCATAGGCTCTTACCTGTCTATCCTTTGTTTACTTGGAAGCTTGAAATTTGTGCAAGCAGAGACATGTGCAGATAAGGAGGTGATCAGCCAGCACTGAACCTCTGCTGTGGCAGCAGAGGTGTCAAAACAGAACCTTTGGTATAGTGGTCTTGAACCTCCTTTGGAAATATGTAATCCATAGATGTTGAAGTATGAATTTTTTTTGTATGTGCTGTGAGAGATCACTACTGTAAAAACTCTGCCAGCGTATCTTCCATCAGGTAATGAATGTCCTGAACAAGTGGCTTGCTAGTCAGGACAGAAAGCCTCTGGGAACTCCAGTTTTCTCTAATTCTAGGGTTTAAGGGGTGTAAGAAGGGAACATGATCTCCATTGCTGTGCTTTGCTTGATGAACTTGAATAGATTAGTATATAATACACCTGCTTTCCTAATTATAGTCAAACTGAAATACATAAACAGGCCTGTAAACAAGCGACAGACAAGAGGCAAAATGCCTTCTTAATGACCTCTGTGCAGTGGTGAGTGCTGTAAGATCAATGTACAGCTGAGCTGAGCATAAGAATGCCACTGCATTGATTTGGGATTACAGCTAAACTGTAAACAGTCTAATTTGGCTGCTCACTGTTCTTTGGTATTGTGAGCAAACAGCTTTTTAAGGAGATGTTTGCTGAACCTTTGAACCCTCCACACAATGTTTTTTTTTCTTTACCCACCATTTAAATCTATGTGTGTATATGAAAAGTGTAAAGACTTCCTTTCTAGTTGCCATATACACACATTATAAACATATTTACTTTTCAGATAGTTTTATTTAAGCTTTTCTGCTTCCTGATGTCCCTGGGGTTGAGTACTTTTTTGTTGTTATTATAAATGTACCTGCAAGTATGTGTGCTGACTCCTACTGACCTCAAAGGAATTTAACCAGAACAGAGGAAACTTTCTGGACCAATCCCTTCTTAAGATCAGTGATCCTTGTAACAGGTCAAAACAAGATGAAATGAAGCACAAACTTTTGGGTGAATGACTTTGCATTTTCAGTCTCTTTAGAACATGTACTAAATTCTCTGACTTATGTGTCTAAAACCAATGTTCAAACCATATTTTATGCAGAAAGATAAAAACCAATGTGTGCTGGGGTTTAAAAGTGGGAATGATGACTTAAATTATCATTAATTATTGTTATTCTTCATGAATCACAATATTCCTAACTTGATCTCCTGACAGATTGCTTATGCCTTCGACTGCTCAGATCCTGCCAGGACTAGATGACTTTGTACACCACATTCTGTTCAAATACTTTAATCCTCTGACTATGAAGTGAAAACTTAATAGGGTTTTAAAGCTTTTCACAGCCAGAGACAGAAGGAACATTTATTCTTCTAATAATTTAAAAAATTGACTAAAGATGGATATTAATATTTGGGTTTTGTGGTTTGGTTTTTTTTCCCCATTGTATTTGCATGGAAAAACCTTTCCCCTGTGCTCAACCTTAATCAACAGTGGATTGATGGTGTGAAGGCCAATCCCTTTCCAGCCTGATCTGCCTGTGAATGAGCAGGGATGGGCAGAAGTTTTGACAGTGGAATTACCTGCATAGATCTCTGTACTACATGTTCTACCAAACTGCTCTTCAAAAACATCTAATGGGTGTGGGAGGGATTTTTTTTAAATGAGGTCTTTCTACCAGGTTGCTTCTTGCTCTCAGGAGAGGTCCTAATGACTGCAGTGTGGTGACCACCACCTTGCTCAAGTTGTTTTCTGTATTATCCAACATACCATGAACTGGAGAGGTGTGTGCCTTCATACTGAGTACACTGCTTCTTCTGCTTAAACTCTTTGGGTTACCTGGAAATAATTTAGATTGAAAAGGCTGAATTCATCCCTGAATGCCACTCTGGCAGGTGACATATTGGGAAAATAGCTAGTTCTGGACCTGTTTGCATGGAGGTTGGTTGTGGCTTGAGGTCTCAAAGTGGAATATCAGCATCATATGTAAAGGCTGAGTTAGAACAGCTACACAACAACACCATCAGGCTTCCGCTTGCTTTGCCATCTGGAGGAACCCTTCCTGCTCCTCCTATCCATTTCCTCTAGTGAGAACCAGGAGAAGTTAGAGCTGTGGCTCAGCCACGTGGTGGCTCCCCAAAACTACCTGTGAAAAGCAATGCAGAGACATAACTGGACTTACAGGTGATGGTTCATCTTAGTGAACCTTGTTACTGAAGCCAAACAGATGCTGTGATGCTCAGTTTCAACCTTTAGTAGGGTAGCTACTGGCCGAAGAGACGGCCTTGTTTTGTGTTGTTACTAACTGCTGGTCCAACAGCTTGCAGTCTGGCTGTGGAAAGGCTCCTGTGCTCAGCGCTGTGGAGCAGAGAGGGGTCAAGGGTGTGCTGCTGCCAGGCTTGTGTGGATATTGCACTGGAGGGTCACTGAAGTGCTGCACCAGTGCAGGAGCTGGTGTCACCCTGCACAGTGAGCTCTGCGTGGCTCCCGAAGGGGGCTTGGAGGTTTTGGGGTCCCGTGTGACCCTCAGCAGTGATGTCCAGCTTCACCAGCACCGGAGACAGAAGTAGTTAACAGCTCATTAAACTGGTACTACTGACTGTGACAGATGTAAAAGGGTAATAATTCACTTGGGTGCAGTTTTGGGGAAGTGAGAGGGCATCCCAAGATTGGGATGCTGCCTTAAATGGAATAATGAGTTCTGTTGTCATTAAAATGATCTCTATTGCAAGCAGTGACATTTAATGCCAACCAGCTGATCCTTCTTCAAGGGGATTCAGAAGCAGGAAAGAAAATGTCACTATTTTTCTAGGAACAAAGGGCCTACTTTCAGCTCTGCTCTCAGTGGCCACACCTAATGATTACCCTGAGGAGCCTTGTCTGTCAAAAACATGCCACTCATCACTTATCTCATTTAGGCTTTAATAAAGCATATGACCCAAAGTCTTTCAATTCAGTTATGCAGATGTGATGCCCTATGCATTTAATTAGGAAGCTTAAAAGCCACTAGTGTTTAATTCTCTAACCTAGCTCGTCCCCTCTCCTATCTCCCAGCCTTCCTTTTGATGTTGGAACTGTGGTTGCATTGTGGGGAAAGCAGCGGGCCAAGACAATTGAAGGGCTGGGATGGTTGGTCCCATGTAGGTGTGTATTTTTAAAATTTATATATCTATTTATCTCAAATGCAGCAGAGGAGGCTGAACTAATAAGGTTCAGTCTACTCTGTAAGTGAGACACGGCAGGTGTCTGACAGTGGCACAGAAGAGTTGTGGAGTACTTGATGAGTAAAATCATGGAGAGGAATTTTAGTGGAGGATTCTGTGTTGCTTTCTTCCCAGGTCCAGGATCCCAGCTTTTCCATTGTCTAAGAAAAGGTTATCTTAAATTAAAGTACAAAAATACAGTTTGTTTAAACTTGAAAGTGTCAGAGTCTTGGAAAGAATCAGTAACCAACAATAATCAATGTGATTGCGGTTAAAAACAACTGTCTTGTCACAAGAAATGGAAAATATGTGATTATTTTTCAGAAAATTATGGGCAGTGAAAATTTCAGGAGCCACTGCCTTGGGTTTACCAGTCAGGTAGAGTTTTGAACTCTATTTTCTCCATATCTCTTCAGCGGATAAAATTATATGCATTAAAAGAGCTATAATAATCCTTTTCTTTCCTTCCTTTTTGATCATTGGAAAATTGTTCCCTGCAGTTTTTCTCTAATGCTTTTTTTCCAGTTCACTTTTAAATGATGCAACTGATGGGTTTCCAAGACTGATTCAATGCCTGAACTGTAGGTACTAAATCTCCTTGAACTTCTGGCTGAGCGGCAAAATTGAGTCACGATTCTCATTTATTAAAAATTAAAGACCAGATTTCCTTTGCAATTTGCAATGCCAGAATTCTGTTGAACTTATGCCTTCTCTTCTTCTTTTTCCTTTTATATCAATATGAGATTGAGATTATTTATGGGTTTTGAATCAAGGTAATTATTTTTTATCAAAAACTTTGCCTAAATCTTAAAGCCTGGCATCCTAACTCTGACAGAATCAGTAATGGGCAAGAAGAATGTAAAGCAGCTGATGATAGCAGCAGCACCAACAAACATGAAGCAACTCAGTTACTGCTTGTCAGACCTCAGATCTAAGGAATTTCTCACATAGTTTTGTCCTGTATAAAAATTCTGCTTTGCTTTTTTTTTTTGTTTTAGTTTTTTTGTTTGTTTTGATTTTGTTTTGCTTGTTTAGTTTGTTTGTTTGTTTGCTTGCTTTTCTACAGAACGTCTCCTTTTAGTGGGATTACAGATTTCTGAGTGGGTTGCATGCAAGTACAGCCCTGCAACTTCAGATCAGGCTTTTGCTGAGGTGCTGGAAAAAACTTTGCTGTTTAGCTGTGACTGGCTCTTCCTGTAAAGCAGATTATGAAGCTGTGCTACATGAGAGGGGAAATGTCTATATAATTCAAGGAACATTCAAAAGGACAAACACTCTCAAGATAAGCAGATAAGTTAACTCCAGCCATATAATATATAAAACTCCTTCTGTTTTTCTATTTTAAAAGCTGTCTTAGTTTGAAAGCCAGATATCTGCCAAGGAAAAGCAGGAACCCTCCTGGAGTGGAAGGAATCTCCCCCTCCCCTGAATTATTGGAGTTTTGAAAATTATCAGGCTTTTGAGATCAAATATGGGAAAAGGAATAACAGTTCTTTACTAATATACATAGATAGATAGATATAACCCAACAGAACAAACAGCAACAGTAACAACAACCAACACCAGTCACAGACTCCCTGCCTGTCACCCGGTTTCCCCTGTGGGGTAGCTCTGGCCACACTGGGGCAGGGGCGCTGGTGAGGCAGGGGAGGCAGGGGGGCTGCAGTCCGGGTGAGCGGTGGGTGCTGTCCGGTGGAGATGGTGGTTGCAGTCCAGTGGGAGTGGAGGTTACAGTCCAGTGGGAG
>WBMZ01014662.1:0-96326 GCA_013400975.1 Atrichornis clamosus
CCGCCTCCCCCGGGCGGGCGCGGCTGCGGCCCCGGCTCCCCGCTCCCAGCAGCAGGTGGCAACAGCGGCCCGCGCTGCCGCCGCCGCCACAAGGAGCTCCGCCAGCCTTCCCGGGAGGCGCCGGCCCGGCCCCAGCGCCAGGGCTGCGCCGGGCTAAGCCGCTCAACCTTGCGGCTCCTTGAGGCGCTGCCCCTCGGCATACTGCTCACCCAGTGAATAGCTCCTTTAAACAATAGCTCCGAGTGTAAGGAAGAGAAAACATGATGCGAAGATGGTAGAGTGACTTGTTTGCTGTATCCGTTCGTCATCCATTATAGGGGAGCGTAAGAAAGAGAAGAGAAATTATGGTTTTCTAATTAGTCTGAGAGCCCACTGCTTCCATGCTGGAGTCAATATGTTGGTGTTCCTGTACCTGTCACTTTATGAGGTACCTGGATTTCTTCTGCTTCTTTCCTTCTCTTTTTTTCTCTTGTTCTCTTGTTACCCACAGGCAATGAAAGATCAGGGTTATATCTGTTGTTCTGCTGTTTCACATGAAGCCTCCCCAAGCAATGGATGTTAGGTTCTGTTTCAGTGTAATGTGTTTTCTCGTTTTTAGTGAAGTTGCAATTGCTTTAGCTACCTAGACACAAAATATAGCTGTATCATTGAACTGAAGCAATATAGATTGCCTCTCATAATCTTAAGGTCCTCAGTAGGCCAAAGCTAGTCATGATACTGAAATAAATACACATATATGGTTCCAAATAGCTTTTTGGATTTATTTATTATAACGTATGTGGTTTGGTTTCCTGCATACCAGGGCACTTGGTTTTGTTGTTATCCCAGCCCTTATTTCCTTGAATTATTAATACCAGCTTTTGAGAAATGCTTTGGAGTGTGAAGAAAGATGGAACTTAAACCATAAACAGGCATCCTTCTGTGCTCAGCTATCACAGTATTGTGATTTGAATTAGCAAAGCTGTGTCATCTATCGTGTACCTAGCCAAAAATATTTTTGCTTTATTTTCATAATCCTACCACACTTAAAATGTGGACTAAATATCACAAGATCATTACATCACTTTCTTAGCATCTGTAGCTCCTTAATGCTCTAACTTTAGAATATTTGGTGAAAGGCTTAACGTGCCTTAAAACGATGAAATCCCTGGTGTGTTTATCCAGACATTAGACAGGGTAGACATGCAGAATACCAGGCAACATCTAAACTGCTCTCTACTGTGCCAAAATTAAAATTTTAATTTGAATTGGAGAATAAATTGAGAGTATGTAATTTTATTTCAGTGAGATACTACCATCTGACAGAAGGAAAGGGAAATTTGGTTTTGAAAGGAAACCTCTCAATTGTTTTGTTTGTAATTCTTGACCACGAAAATTAGTACTTCGAGTTGTGTCTAAAGCAGCTGCTTGTACAGCAGTTACAGGCAAATGATGACCTGTTTTGCCTGATGTTCGAATCCCCATAATCTTCCATGCAGTGCTTTCTATCTAATTCTACTAGTACGGATACCAATATCACACACAACTGGCTAGCTTGAACCATAAGCAGGAAAAACTTGTTTCTGAAGGATAATATGTGCCTTCATGGCTAAAAGAACTTGCAGTACTTTCTGTTGTAAATCATCAAGGGGTAGCAATATCCCATGTAGTCTATGTAAAATGATTTAGGCTTGGGGATGTTACAGAAGACTAGCAGAGAATTTCAGAGAGACCTAGCAATGGGCAAACATGCAGCTCAACTCCAGATTTTTACAAAGAGCATTCCAAGCATTTAGTCTGGCTGCTAAATAAGGCAAATTATGTAATATTGCTTGCTAATTTCAGCGTCAAGCTATTAGTCTGTATAAATATGAACATTTTAGCAGTATAAATGATCTTGAGTTCTAGCTGAAATTCTGACCCTTCAACCCTTTGCTTTCTTTGAAGTTGCTGATAGTTTTACAATTGACTTCAGTGAGTCTAGGATTTCATAGAAATACTTTAAGTGATGGAAAAGTCAATGTATCCCATGAAACATTGTTCAAAAGGCTCATTTCCCTCACTTTTAGCACTTTAAATATTCTTTCCATAGTGCATTTGCTAGATTAATTTTCAGATATCCTTCATTCTTTCCTGCTTTTGGTCTGTGAAATTACAGAGCCATCTACTTTCAGGTATGTAATCAGGTTGCTTCTTAACTTTCTTCTGTATAAGTTAAATCAAGCATTCAATGGAAGGACAAGTTCTTGAGGTTATTCTGCTCTCTTCTTTATTTGTCTTTTTGATATTTCACTGGTTCTAGCTCTAGTCCAAAAATTGTTTTAACTTCTAGTCACTCCTTGAGAGATGAGGAGTATTAGATTAGTCATTGATCATGATTACAAAGAGTGGAGTCAAAACAGTTCTTTGGGTGAGTTTGAGTCTGCTCAGGAAAGAGGTGCTCTCCCATTAGTGTTGCCACCTGGATTTCATCGAGGATTAATCACTGTTTTTAATATCTTTCTTTTCAATGTTGACAAAGGTATATTTGTTTGCAGTAAACTGAGAGCACATTCCTATGAAAGCCTAAGATGCTCTCTCCTTTCTGGTAATATTTCAAGAGCAATTCAATTTTCAGTTCTATGAACTAGGCAGTTATTAGGTCATATAGTGTTGACAAGTAATTTAATGTAAGCATTTTAAATTGCCAACTGGACACACCGGGAGCTCCATTAATTATAGGTAAATTGAAAAAAAAAAACTAACATCACAAGTTGGCTGCTTAATGTATAGAATTTATTTTTGGGAAAAAACATGTATGTTAGGTATCTACCCTGAAAACTTTCTGAAATACAGCAGTGCGCTACCAGATGATTCCAAATAAATCTCTTCCTCCTCCTTCGGCATTTTGTTTATATTTATCATTTAGAATGAGCTCCCTAAAGCATGAAAGAAAAAGCTTATCTCTTTGCTTATAGACTGCACTTCTCAGAGTTAGACATAGCTTTGTTTACTGTGAGCTATTCTAATAAAAATAGATTAGGTGGAATTAAATCAAAAGCCAGCAAATTTGAATTCTGAAAAAAATCCACACATAACTTAAAGTCTCAATTAGTTTGAAGCCTGAAGGCTCGTTTGTATTCCAAAGAAGTCTTTCTAATGTCTTCCAGTTACACCATCACTCATATCACAATTAGCCATGGAACTCTTGGTCTTAATGTTATTGAAACAGAGAGTCAAAAGCATTAGAGCCTATGTGGATCTAAAAGAAAAGTCAAACACTAACACACAGGACACCCAAATTTTATGTCACCTGACTCATGAATTTAAAGCTTTAAGTCATATCTGTCTGCAGTCAGATTGATAATGCCAGATCTACTGTATATGTGCTTTTGCAGCCAATGTGTTTGTACAGTTCATTCTTACAATGTGCGCTGTAAATACATGTTGTCATGTAAACATCCCTAAAATATATTCCTCAGATATCATGTTCTAGTAGTCTCCCCACAAAAAAATTATCTACTTGGCAGGTATTATATACTTGACAAGCTTTCTTTTGGGAACCTCTAAATGAAATGCCTGTGTCATACTGTACTACCTTAACCAGAAAGTGAAAAAGCTTAGTACAAACTGATACTGAAATAAAAGCCAATAGCACTGGAGTTTTTTATAGCAGTATTTTTATTTTCTGTGACAGAAATTCTTACATATAAAATACATCTATATGGCAGTATTAATTTTATATTAAAATATCGTTCTTGAAACACTTGAAAATTATGTTTAAGGGTCAGGAAGTTTGCCAGAGAGCAACAACCCCCTTCTGTAAGGATATAACAATTATATTTTTTTAACTTATTTAAATGTGTCTTACATAATTTGAATTTGTGTACTGTGTTAAGCCTTAAGTAGTGTTTTGGGAGTGATCATACTAATCCTTTTCAGTTTGTTGAAAATATTGAACCCTGCCAGTCAGTCTTGCACTTCAAGTTCACTCCCCAATGACCAGCCCCTGGCAGGTTCATTGAGACTGTTTACTCCTCTATGCACTATAGTTTAAAATAAGCATAATCTGGTAAAATGCCAGTCTTTCCTCAGCCTTCCTATATCCCACACCCATGTTTTTTTCACCTGCCAAATTCAAACAAATCTTATCTAAACAATTAAGATAAGCAGTGAAGTACTCTCTGTAGTCAAATCAGCAAACCTCTCAAAACCAGAACTGAAATACAATCTCTCTAAATTAAACAGTCTACAATGGCAATCATGTTTGTATTTAAACATTTTATTATGAAAGGATTACAGCATTGCTCTCCACTTTTTTTTTCCTGCCTAGACAAGAAGGCGACATACTGAGTCAAGCAAAATATATTTGTTCTCTATGAGCTGAACTTGCACACTTTTTGTAAACAAACTGTATAGGTGTATGAAGTTTGACTTCACGTAATCAGTAACTGCTGTCCTTAACATAGTAGGCACTTGTTTGAAATGTATGTAATGTAACTGTTTATATTAACCATGTACAGCTATATAAAATCTGGTCATGTATTTTGTTGTATGTGTTAATACATATTTACATGTATGTAAAAAAGCTCTATTATACCATTTTTATATTAGGGATACAAGTTAGGGAACAGGAATGCTAAGGACAACTGAGGTGTTTATAGGAGAAGAATCATGCTAAAGATTCACTCCTTTCAAGAAGTTTCTTACTTTTGTTACTTCACGTTTTGCAAAGTATATTCTTGCTTAATTGATTCTTATTTTATTGCTTCCTAGAAATATGAGTGCATGTTCATCAGGGTATTTGAAATTCTTAAGTCCTTTAAAAACAATCTGAAGCAGAAGTTCAGCTTAATCCATGTCTTCTGCTTGGAAATTTTGTTTACTGTTCTGGTTTCTTACTTGTGTTGAAGATCCAATCTCCATTGTGCTTTGCGCCCTTAAGGTTTTCATCCTGAGAATGCTAGAGTATTTCCTATTAGATAAACATATCACAAAGGTACTGAAGGCAAGAAGGTAGGTAATAATATGAAGTTGTTTAATTTATTCTAATTCTACCCAATGAAGCCATACCCTACCTATCCATTATCAACTGGAGTGGGGGAAGTATGCAAGTCCAGATATTTCTGTTTCTTTTATTTCATTTATTTTCTGAGAATCTTTAAAAATTATACAGTCTTGACCCTTCTGAGTTTGCTGCAGCTTCCATTAACAAAGGGACATTTGGAGTTAGCACTGTTGTGTAAACACAACATTTCTTTCAAAGAGGCCTATTTGGGATTTAATTTTCTTCATTGGACACTCACATTTCTATTATTTAAGATAAAGAAGAAACCCAAGGTAATAGCAGTAGTTGTCATGTCATTGAAAGTATTACAGATAAAAATATGACCTTGTGAATGTTAGGTGAATGACGCCAAAAGTCACATGGGGGAAAAATAAATGTGTGTGTGAGTGGAAACAAAAAGGAGCAAAGGATATGAAGTTTTGAAGTTTTAGGTTTACTATGTAAACAATAAAAGACTGAAAGTTTTGCAGTTACGTTTATTTTTAAATATAAATACTAAGTTGGATGTAAATCTGGGTTTTCTTCGCGAGTAGCTTGGCATTACATCTGAACATGATCTTTCTAGCAGCCAAAGAAGCCATTGCACTTTGATCATCTTCTTAGGCTCTCTTGACTCTTCTGTTGATGAGAACATTGAGGCAGATGTTTTTTCTCCTACTTCAGAATTGAGCAGTTGAGGTGTCAGTAATTCAAATGAACCTGATGAAATTGTCTACATTGAGACATTTTTTTACTGGTTTGCTTATGTTTGCATGTATCGTGTTCTTGCATTTTCCTACAAACACGCCTGTCAGGGAAGACTTCAACTCTTATTTGACAGAATAAACAAAAATGTTTATTCCTTTTCTCTAATTTGTTTTTAGAAACACAGGTTGATCAAACTGTGTTTGATAGTATATACTATCTGACCTGTTATATCAGAATTTTCCAATAAGGTTTAGCCAGTATGCTAGTTTTCTAATGATGTTTGATTTTGACCACTTGCAATTTACTGCCTGTACATTACTCTTGAAGAAGCTATTGTTTTTAATTAACTGAGAAATAATAATTCAAGGAAGATCATACCAAGTGACACATTGGATCTACTAATCAACTTATGTGCCTTTTTTCCTTCCAAATATCCATTTTAGATAATTTAAAATTAATGTCTCATAAAATTTTGTTGAATTAATTTTAATGGTACAGTTCTGCCTCAAAATTATGTAGTATTTTTGAGACTCTATGTACAGCTTACTGTTTCTATGTTTCTATATATTGATATAGGTTCTTAATAACAACAAAGTCCATTTTTGCTGGAAGATTGCTTGATGTCTTTTCAGTTTGTTTCATTCTTCAGCTTAGGGTAGTATTCCTGAGGTATAGATGGTTTAAGTAGAGAAGAAGTATCTGGGGATCAAAGTTTGGAAAAAGTACCATGGAAGTTGTAGCCTCTCAGTATCCTGTAATGTTGCATGTTAGAGTCTCGTGATGGGCATAACTTCTGTGAACCCCCCAAATCTGTGAACCCCCCCACAGAACTGTGTGGCAAGAATACTGTGGTTAGTTGCTGTCAAAGTAGGAGGTTCTTCACTCAGTGAAGAAGAATCAGTCAGCCTTTGTATTTTGCTGTACTGACCACCTGTTGCTGCCGTTTGACAGAGAGGTTGTGAAATCTTACAGAAACTCCTGGTGCTCTTCTGGACAGAGAGCAGATGTGAAAGAGGCAAAGATGTGCAGGAGAAAAAAGAGTGGCCTCTTGGAGCAATGCTGCTTAGTTTTGGGAGAGTCATGGAAATGTCTATTTCTGGACGGAAACGGCACTATTGCTGGAAATCAGCAGGAAAAACTCGGATGGGTGGTTTGCTTGTTTGTACCCCTGAAGGACAGATCTGACTACAGCAGGACAGGTTCAGAGGTGGTTTCTTCAGCTACTGCTTCTTTATGCAAACTTAAACTGTAATCTGTTATCAGTCACGTAGGATTTGGGAAATGCTTAGTCAGTTCTTTGGGAGACAGCAGTGCTTCCAGGATGTTTCAAGAAGAAGCCACTTAATTTTAGATGGAGTCCAGAGACAGAAAAGCTTAGGAAGCATACTTCGAAAGGCCAGAGAAATTGAATGTGATTTGAAACCTCCCCTGAGAAAAGCAAAGGCTAAGAATTCAATTGAATACCAGTTTTCTGAAAGTCATCCATATGTGATTGTGCTAATGAGAGTTTTATAACATAAAAGTTGGATCCAAATGTTTCTTCTTTCTGAAATTCTGCTCAATGAGAAACTTTTCATTTTAAAAGGACATTCCAAAGTTTTGGACTTTGAAACAAAATAGAGTTTCCAAGGACTGGTAGTTGTAGGAAGTTGTCTTTTTGGTAACAGTTAATGTTAGTGGTGCTGTTGGTGGATTTAGATTCATTGCCACAGGCAAATGTAGGTTAGCTGTGTCTATATTGCCTATAAATTTTGGCTTAGTGGTAGCTGGTAGTTCATCTACTCCTAGATATATGAATAATCAACAACAATCATCTGCCTTACAAAGAAAAAATTACACCTACTTCCTTTTATAGTCTTCCTGATAATACACTGTGCATCCTCCAGCTTCCTGCTGATGGTGTTTTCTCATACATTTCTTCTTCAGGATTATATTTGCTGGCAAAAAGTTTGATCTTGTTGTTGGCTCAGTTACTGTGTTCCCCTGAAGACTTGTGGGTGGTGATCATTTGTGTTTGGTTTCTTTTTTTTTTGCTGTTTGGTTTTGTTGTTGGTTTTTTTAATTGTGTCTCTGTTCTAAACTGGCTTCTATGTCTATGGGAGAAGGTCCATCTGTTTTCAGTTCAAATATGCCTCTGAATATGATTGTGTGCCCTAATCTCACTTTTTTACCACTAACATAGCCTCCTGTCAGGGGAAATATCTTCTACACTTGCAAATTAATTGATATTAATTAGAATAGTAAATCCTTGTCTCTGCATATTTGTTTGGTTTTTTGGTCCTTCTAGCTTCAAACTAGTATCTAAGTTGGCTTTTTTAATGTGAATTTGCTTTTTTTTTAATTAAATTTTAGAAATACAGAATCAAAAGAAAACTCTTCCACTCTGCTAAAACTTCCATGTTCTGCAGTTAGAAAATAGGATATAATTTCTGTCCCAATGAGACCAGCTTAGATTTTCATGCAGATTGAGACCGAAACAGCGACAATATCAGGAAAGCTGAGGGCCAACAAGAGTTTCCTGAACCCTTTAATTTGGCTACAAGTTCTTTGAAACCTCTTCTTCTCCTCTCTCCTTTATAGTATCGAGTAATCATTTGTGATTGATCCTCAGCCTCTCATTTTACTGGGTGGATTTTTTGTAATCATCTGTTAACCCCGACTTGCTTAAAAAAAAAAAAAAAGGAATTCCAAACCAACCGGTTTTTCGTTTTTTTTTTTTTTTAAAAAAAAAAAAAAAGGAATTCCAAACCAACCGGTTTTTCGTTTTTTTTTTTTTTTAAAAAAAAAAAAAAAGAAAAACCTGTTGGTTTGGAATTCCTTTTATTTTTTTCTGTGCGTGTCTGGACATACTTGGTTCAAATTTGATTTAATCATATCTATGTATTTGTATATATATACAATTATATATGTGTATGTCAATTTTACAGTATTAGGACTTGGAACTGGTGCTGACTTGCTGGTTTTATTGGCAGCAGTGGCAATAGGAATGCAAGAAAATAACAAAACTATGAAATATTGACAGTAAAAACTGAATGCCTGGGTCTGATGTGACTCTTTCCACTGGTGCAAAAGTCAACAGATATTCTTCACTTTCATAGTAGTCAACCAGGAAATGTCAATGTCAACTTTGAAACAAAAAAAAAAAAAATCACTTTCTAAACTAGTGACATGGGTGAAAATATCCAGTGACTGCAAGACTAATATAAACCCTTCTCCAATTGTTTGCATCAAAATATACTGAAATTGTAGCATAGCTAAGAATATTTTCATACAAGGAAATTAATATTTGTCTGTGTTTCATCATTATATTGCCACCACATATGGAATCCTTTGGTTAGATATTTGTGTAGTCATGCTGATTGTAGGGGACATGTTTAGCTAGTAATCTTGGCTACATAAGGAAACATCATTTTTATCAATTCAAATTGTCTCGATAATGGAATTAAATATGCTACAGTTCTGATTTATTTTGCCAACTATCCTGTTCTGTATGACAATGTTGCAGTATTGCCAGGGAACAGAAGCTCATATTCTGACTACTCAGAGTAGGGGGAGCACACATTTGGTGAACATTGAAAAATCCTTGTGAGATGTTGTAGTGCTGTTTATGAATATGTACATATTTAGATGAAACATACAGAAATATATTTGTCTTTGAAAGAGGAGACTTGAAGGATATATGCTAGGATCTAACTTCTCCCTGTCCTTGTCTCAGACTGATTTGTTTTAAGCAACTGCCTGAAGTATGTACACTCTTCTGCATACCTGTTTTGCTGAAAGTACACAGACCTGGCACCATTGTGTTTGCCAGGCGTTCTCTTATCTCCTGCAAGCATTCAAACAAAAGTGTTCTATTGCTCCCTGAGTAATCCGTGGGTGATCTTAACATTGAGCAAAAGTCAGGGCAGGAACTTATGTTGTATTTCTTAGTGCAGGAGTAGACGGTCTCTGGAAGGAAGGGGAGGGGGGTGGAGCAGGGAGAAGACAGCCACAGCTCTAAATAAATAGTTGAAGGGTTGTGTGTCCATATATGAAAATATTGGGTAAGAATAAAAGTGCTGAAATGTTGGGATAATACAAACTGAGTTTCATAATATATCCTGTGTTTAATAAAGCTATTTGTATATAGGCTTTGATGTTAGTGCTTTCCTAAAGTAGAGCTCTCAAACCAATCTAGACACAGTTTCTATTTGCATGCTAATTTTAGTGTCCAGTTCTACAAAGCAAATTTGGCATGTTTTTAAGCATACAGACAGTCTTATTGAGAAACAGAGGCTATTAAATACAACATATAATACAGTGCCTTGTGCAGAGGGCATCTTAATGTCTCTGTTGCAACAATTACTACACTTGGGTGGGAGTGGGAAGTTTAAAAATATCTGAAATAATTAGTAGCAGCTTTTTGCATGTGCCCACTCCCCAGAAGAAAACGAAAAACATGCTGCTTCCTGAACTGTTAACTGTTACATTAGCATTATCTGCTACATTGCTTTCTGGTAAGCTAAAACTAGAAACAAAACATTATTTCTGAGAAATTAAAGAATTTCCTAATTATTTTTGGTTTAATCTTGAAAGTTAGCTTTGTGGCCTGCACAGAGATACAGTGTGGCCTGCTTAGTTTAATCAAGATCAACACTTCTTTGTTTATAATTTTCTTAAACTGCAACTAAAACCATGTCTCAGGCCTGGAAAGGGGAAACATGATGAGTCCCAGACTCAGAGTGGTATCTCTAGATGCTTTAGAGCGATCGGAAACACATGACCTTGAATTACATTCTGTAGTCTCTAGGTGTATACACAGAATTTCTCTGTGAAAGTTAAGGACGTGGATTTATAGGACAAAAAGTAACCACGTGCTAGGTTTCTGTCTCTGATCAGTGTTGCAATTTCTAGATTAGTCTTGCCTAGGAAATTATTCAGCTTATTGTACAAGTGCACACAAGCACACACACACACAAAGCCATTACAAAAAAGGGTAAAAATTAATGAAGTGCAAAATAGAAAAAGACTGACATAGTACGATAAAAATTGTTCATTGCCATCACATATATTCTATTGCAGCATTCTAAATTTCAAGATTTAAAATCTGGATGAGAAAAGTTGGATCTATCTGTCTTTTAAATGAATGGTCACTGTGCTTATATATATGAGGAAGACTGAAAAGCAGTACTTGAAAAATAAATCTTTGTATTAGCTGAGAACAATTTTTCAATAGCTTCCACAAATACTTCCTATGCCTTGTGAAAAGTTCCTAATACAAGTGGGAAATTAGGGTTCTGTTCCTAAAAGTGCCGCTCTTAATTTTTTTTTTTTTAAATTCAGGTTAAGTAGATAGAAATCACTCTCCCTGAGCTGTTTCAATGTGGTTTTTTTGATGCCAAAAAAAAATACAGTCTGTGTGTGGCACCAGAATTGGTTGGGAACAGGAAAGGCATATTTTGTATCCATACTAAATGTGTCGGCTTAGTGCATAGAAGACTTGACCCTTGTCAGGTGTTTTGAAGTTAACTGGCTGACTTATGGATTAATGAGTTTAAGACTGAAGTCAACCAGTGACAGGAATGAGCTTTGTTGTGTGTGTGTGTATGTGTGGCTGGGGTGCAGATTTACAAATTTTTATAATGCTTTCAGCTGGACCATGAAAGTCTGATGTAAAGCTTATCTCTGATCTCTGACTATGGCCATACTCATGGGATCGTGTTTGTGTGTTTGGGGGGAGGGGGATGAATTCTTTAACACTTGACACCTGGCTCTGCCAGGTTTCTAGCCATACTCTTAGAAACGGCACTATTCAAGGCATTAATAAAGTTAAAACCCTTAAGCTGTATGACCACTGGGTCATAAAAACTATTGCTGGGTATTGTGACCCGTCTTTCTTTCACAGCTGGATTATCATCCTGAACAACTACCTCTTTTTTCTTTTGTCTTTTTTTATAGCTGTTGTGAACTTGGACAACTCTGTGGTTGATCTAGAGACCCTGCAAGCCCTCTATGAGAATGTGAGTAATCAGAGGAAGTCCATATAATGTAGGAATACTGTGTGTCCACATGAAGGTGTTTTTAGTTTGCATGAATAATACTCAGAAAGCTTGTAGAACGTGAGCTATTTTGAAGTGACTTTATTTTCCCCAAAGCAATGAAAATACGTATTTAAATTGCATTAATTGTCAGTTTGTGTTTTATGTAGTGCATATATTTCTACATAAGTAACATGATCAACTTCTAAATGACTAAACAAAAATTATTTTTACACCTTTTTTTTTCTTCTTGGATGGGGCAGTCTTTGATCAATAGGTATCAGACCTTACACTTCATGTCTTTGACTTCACTTTGTAACTTCACTAATACAAAAGTACTCCTCAATAAAAAAAAAGTTTTGATAACAGAAACCATTCTATTCGTGGAACTGTAGCATTTAATTATTGTTAGTTCAGGGATTCCTCCAAAATAATTTTAACTCTGAAAGGAAAAGAATTCTCTAAGGTAATGCAACAAAAAGTAGTATACACTTCCAGGGGCTTCAAAAATGTTTGGTGGTAATAATCAGAGAGATTTCACCTCTAGGTATGCAAAATCAGGGATTCAGAATAAGCTCAGGGATATTCTAAAACCTCACATAGCCAGTCACGTAAAAAATTCAGAAACATGGATCTCAGAAGCATGTTTGTGCCTTCAGCTGAGGCCAGTGAATATTACCCCTTTCTGTGAGTGCATTGCCTGAATCCATGGAGGTCTGGCAAGATGTCTCTGGTAAGAGTGAAGGGGCTTTTTGTACGCCCTCCAAAGAACCTGAAAGTCTGAAACATAAAGCTGAGCCACAGAATGGCATTGAAGGCCGGTGTATGCTATTGTATTGGATTATTTCCCTCATGTTGTAGTTTTTATGATGTTAATTAATTTTACAACTTTCAGATGTTTGGTTTTTAGACTTTAGCTTTTAGTGACCTACTCTGGAATGGTTTGATGATGTATGAAATTCCTCATAAGTAATCCACTTTGGGGTGCAAAGAGAGAGATAGTAAGTTCTAGTCCATTTTACAGAAAAACGGAGAAACCAAAACAGAAAAAACCCAAAAATCTGACAAGAGCTAGGAAGGACTTCTGCTCTTCATCCCTGAAGTACTAACTTGCTCGACACTGCTTAGGAAGATAATGGTCAAAAGGGAAACCTATTCTTACAGCCTCCAGATCTCTATAACACTTCTCGTTTTTGTGCTGCGGCATTTCTGTTTTGGCATGTGGTATTTTATTTGACATTATTTTTAATCTGCTCCCTTACACAGCACAGTTATATCCCATTCCCTACTCTCTTTAGCATGCAAAAAAATTGAAGTAATTTTATATATTACATATGTGTGAATGTGAGAGATTGTCTTGTGGGAAGTATGGAAAAGATATTGCAGTCATAATAGGGTTTTGCATACTTCGCTTTTATAGTGAATGAGATATTTCTTTTTTATTTTGGTTTAAAAAATATTCTAATAGAATACTTCTCAAATGTTTATTTAATGTCATCTCTAATATACTTCAGAATTCTAATATAATGGATTATTTGCAAATTTGCAGTTCATTGAAATAACCAACTGTCATTGTGTTCATTTTGTCATTACTTTCACTAATTACGGAAAATGTCTAGGAAATACTGTTGAAGAAAATACCATTTGTTAATCTCAGGCAAGACTCAAAATGTTGGAATGCCTAATATATATCTTTGCTTAGAATAGAAAACAGATCAGTCCGACTTTATTATATTTGCTTGAGTACAAGACAGAAAAAAAACAACCCCAAAACCACAACCAAAAAACCCAACCAAAAACCAAAGAAAGAATAAAAAAACCCCTCAGTTTACTTTGAGAGGGTTTTATGAGGGGACCTGAATTTTAATCCTGGATCTTCTGTTTGATAAAACTGTGTCTTGAAAGAAGCTTTCTTTTTAGTTGACTTTTGTTTTCTTTTTTTCCTTTCATCCTTTTGTCAAAACCCTTCAGACCTTGCATTCTCTTTCTTTGTTAGCTTCACTAATTATAACAATATTGTTCAATAACAGTTGTAAGCAATGGGTGGTACCAGAGAGCCTAGCATGTTTGACTCCTCCTTTATTTCTCAATCTCTTCCTGTGTTGTAAGTGGGAATAACTTTGCAGCATTCGTTTGCTCTGTAGCCATTAACTTAATCTTTAATTCTTAGGGTTTATTTATTGGATTGGGATTTTTTTTGCTGGATATTTAAATACCACTGTATGAGTCCTCAGTCTTTCTATTTGATCTCTATGGAACATATGGGAGCATTTGTTTTACAGTCCTCCTTTAGAATGTAATCATTTTTTCTGATTGCATGTGTCTGGCATGGTGCTTTCCCTTCTTAAATGTGAATGAAATTTGGGCAGTCTCCAAACCTAAACACACCCTAATTTCAAAAGCCACAGTCCGGAGGGTTCAGTTCCTGTTTACTGAGGAATTAAAGTCTTGTTAAACCACAAAGTTTTATATACATCTTAGTGACTTTTTATAAACGAAGAAGCCCACACCCCATCAAAGACCCAAGCCCTCAATAATTTATTTAATAAGGTGAATTGCATTAAGTGAGAAGGACTTTGTTACTGCATCACTGTATAGTACAGTCAAATAGCTCTTACGTGTGGTTGTGTAACTTGCTTTGTGAAGAGTTGTTTAAATATGTGTTGATCACTAGCTATGTATTAAGATCTAGATAGTTTTAATAGGAGAGCCTTAATAGATAAAGCTACATGGGGAACAGTTACTTTAATGTGCTTCTACAAACTCTCAAAAAATGCTTTCAGATGACAACTATATTAAGAGAGGGAGAAGGCAGGTGAAATTCATTGAAGTTGTCAATTTGCCATATGGGGTTAGAACATATTGGTTGTGATGAGAAATGTACTGATTGGCAAACAAGTGAATGTTTACTTAGAAAACAAATAGCCTCTTAGCAGCTGGGATTGTAGCTAAAGTGTCACTGAAACAAGGCACGTTGGCTCCTGCTTGAGTCTTCACTATATCCTGAAAACAATTGTATAAAAATGGATTAAAAATTCCATCAAATTACCTTTCATCTGTGGATTTGCCCTTTTCAGATCTTTTTACATCAAAAAGGAAGCATATATACTTTGTTAATTTGGCTCTCGGTAAATTGTCCATATTGCCTTTGTCTTTAAAAGACTTAGGTTAATACTTGCAAAAACCTCAAAATGCATTTGAAAGAGTGAAAGACATCCAGAAGTCTGAAGTGTATGACTCCTTTCTGCCACTAGGATTCAAACCTTCTCCTCAATTATTTCTTGTGGGGTTTTTTTGTGTGTTTGGTTTTGATTTTTTTTTTTTTGTAAACTACCAATTACAATATGTTGTCTTAACATTTTTTGGCAAGGACTATAAATTGCACCTGATTTCTGATGACCCAGCACCAAAATAATATGATGTTTATTATTAATCTGAGCATCTCTGTGTATCCTTGTTGTTTCAGCTACTGTTGACAAAATTCCTCTAGACAAGTCACTTGAAGTTTTTGAAATGTATAACATAAACTTTTACAGTCAAGTTTGCAAAAAAAATTCACCTCAAAAGAAAAAAGAAATTACATACATTTCAACTGATTTAAACTCAGAGCTAAGGTTCTGTTGCAAAGAAAAAAAGCTACCCAGGAAATGTAAAAGATTTATGTTGTGAGATGGAAAAAGGGCCTTTATGAACTCTGGTAAGACCAAATACAGGCTAAATTTATACTCTGGAAAAAATGGGAAAAGAATTAAACTGAAGCAGTGTATTTTTGCAGTAATTTTTATCAGATTTATTCTGTCTGATTTTCGATATAGTTAATACAAAATTTTAGCATTTTATACTATTTTTTCCCATTTTGATGCTATATCATAGATAAAATTCAAGGAAATAAAGAGCAGTAAGTTCACTAATGCAATCAGGTTAATGACTTTTATGAGAAGTATCTATTGAATGTCTTCTCTCTTGACACAAATCTAGAGGGTAATATAAAAGCTTTTTTAAATTATTAATCTGTAAATTAGAGAACAAATAGGCATTAACCATAAAGCAAACTGGTAAAAATTCTGAGAAATAATCCTTAATAATACCTGTGGAAAAGACATGTAGGTCTTATTCCTTTTCTATCATAATTTAAGATACCCATAGATGAGAATTCTGGATACCTGAGCCAAAATTAGTGACTTGAAATTCAGGTTTGATTCTGAACTTATGCCATGTACTTCAACCTCTTGATTTTGGTGAGGAGTGTGAACTATCTCTCTTGAGTTTTGCTCTGGCCTGCCCATGACTGGATCATACCCAGCCTTTATATCTTTGACAGTTGTTACTTCTTTACATACACAATCTGAGAATAATGGCTTAAATAAGGAATAGGGAGTCTGCCTAACCTTTGCCCATGGGATTTGGTGGAGAAACATTAACAGCTTGAACATGCACGTATATAATAGATTGCTGTGATAAGCACTCTAATATTTCATTATGTGTAGAAGGCCAGGAGAGAGAGAGTACTCAGTATTTATTATTAAAAAATTGCAAATGACCATCTAATTTTATGCTTCTTGCTAAAATATTTACTTCTCTTTAACTGTTATGAAAAAAATGTCAAGTGATTTTCCTTCACTTTAACAGAGAAGAACATACTTTATAGACTGGCCAGAAATAATGGAACTTAATCTAAAATGCTAGTATGAGAACTTGTTTACTTTTACAAAGAGCTAGTTTTTTTTCAAAAATCCACAAGTGTAAACTAAATACATTATTTTTTTGAAATGTAAGTTGAATAAATAAAATAGCTCTTCCTACAAAGGCATGTCATTTGCACACCTAGACCTCTGTGGCTCTAATGACAATGACCACTGGAACAATGTGGATCCTTCCAATTTCTAAAATCTGTAGATTTCACCTATTGCCAAGAGAGTTCTTACTGATTTGAAAAGTGATGGAAACTTTCTTTTCTTTTAACTCTCCCTTGGGTAAGAATGTTCTAGATTAAGTGTGGACATGTGTCATTTACATCTGCTCCTTAACACAAAACCAAACCCAAGTCTTTCTCCTCAACAGCACATGCAATATTTAAGTCAAAACTTCTGCAGTTAGTTGTATCTTTTCTAGTCCTCTCTAGATGACTTTTCTAAGATTAAAAATGGATAAAATTTTCTAATACTATTATCTTGGAAACATTTTTCTTCCCAGGATAACGTTATACAAGAAACATTTGCTACTGCAATTATATTCACATGTCCTATGCCTGCCTTAACAGAAACTTTATGTTGAAAAGTACCTTTGGAGGATGAGTCCCCAGCTTTGTTCCCTCACACTAAAGTGATGCTGGGATACGGAATTTAGGAAACTAGGTGTTATGAATGGGCCACTGCCAGAATGCTAAAACTAAAAACTGCTAAATCAGCCTGAGGCTAGCCCTTGTTAACTGAGAAAGGCATGATGCCATGTACGTAAACAGATAAAGGAAGGACCAAACTGGTCAAGGGAAGTGACCTGCTCTGCACTGGTGGGACAACACTGTGTGCAGTTGTGGCCTCTCCAGTGCAAGGGAAAGTAACATTTTGGAGCAAGTGAAGAGCCAAGATGATGTTTAAAGACTTGGAGAAGTACTATACAAGAGGAGTCTGAGAGAGAGGTGAGGTTGTTCAGTCTGGAAGAGAGAAAGCTCAGGGGAATTTTATCAGTATGTACAAATACCTGATTGGGGAGTGGGAGTAAAGAACACAGAGGTAGGCTCAGGGATGCTCAACATAAGGACAAGAGATAGTGGGCCTCCTGCAAGTGAAACACTGGAGATTCCATTTAAATAGAAACGTCTTTTTTTGTTTGTTTTGTTTTTTTGGGTTTTTTTTTTGTTTGTTCTAACTGCAAGGGTGTCCAAACACTGGAACAGGCTGCCTAAAGAAATCATCAGGTCTCCATCCTTGGGAGTATTCAAAACCTGACTGGACATGATACTGAGCAAGATTCTCTAGCTGCCCCTGCTTTGTGTCAGAGTGTTCACCTAGACAGTCTCCAGGGGTCCCTTCAAACCTCAGCTATTCTATTAATCTTGGGTACAGGTACTATCACCATTGTAATTTCTTAGTGTCAAGAACAAAGTTTATTGCTGGAAAAAACCCAATTGTTTGCAATATTTCCTATTTGTTAACATATTTAATAGATAAGATCAGACAACTTTACAATGGTCTTTGAAGAACATCCACAGAAATGCTGGATAAATGCTAGGATGTCTGTCATTCAAAACAGGTGGCTTTGCAGTCGTTTCCAGACTCCTTGAAGTAATGAGAGAAACTCTGAAAGGCCTTTGCTAAATGACTCTTCAATCTCTTCATCTTTTTATTTCACATCAGTACTTCCTCCCTTTTCACATGGGAAGATGTTCAACAATCTCAGAAAAACTGTTCAAACCCAACTTTCTGGTTTCAGGTTGCTGATGCAGCAGACAGTATGATTTGAAATAGTTCTTTCTCTCTTCTGCTAACCATGCAAAAGCATGCAAGAGAGAATTCAGATGAAGCCTATCTTATGCTTTGCTGTTATTTAAGTGGTTAGAATGTAGTTTTCCACTGTTGTCTTCAAGTTCTGTGGTGGTGTAGATTAAAAAATGAGTGTAACATTATTTAAAGGAATAAAGGTAGATGCGCTTTTTAAAATTTTAACTCTTGCGCAGATTAATGTTTTGAATCTATTTTGAAAACCACCATGATTTTCTAAAGAAGGGTCAGAAGGAGAAATTTTCATTTCTCTTTTATTCCTTTCCATGCCATTCCATTTTCTGGTACTACAGTTGGAAAAAAAAAATTCACCATACCTTGGAGCATAGATATAAGTGAGGCTCTCTTTCTATTAATTGGAGTATTGAAGAATAGATTTCACAGTGTGCCATCAGGTTCTTCAAGAAACTAGATAGTTTATATGTAATTTTTCTGGCTTATTAAGATAAAAGTGAATTTTACTCCAAAGAAGTATGCAGTAGTTCTTATGTATTGTATGTATGATAGTTCCATTATAAATCAGATATGTTTTTGTTCCATAGTGTTTTTTAAATCCCAAATGAAATTTAAATTCCAATAAATTTTCATTTATTTAAAAAAATGTATTATTTAAATATATATTTAAAGATCAGATCACATTCAAAGAGAAAATATAACTCTCCTCTTGAGTCCTTCAATTCAAAGACTTTGTAAATGAGAAAAGAAAAGGAATTGGGAATGAAGATTGTTTCTTTGCATCACTGAATGAGTAAATATTTTGCAGACTACTAGTAATCAATAATAATATATGGAAGATATTCTATTCTCCATCGGATCTATTTATACTTAAAATCAATCTGTGGACTAAATAGTTTTACCATAAGCAGATGCTAGAATGAAAAGAAAAATCTGTGAATTTGATTTGCTACAAGGGCATCTTTATCTGTGTTGCTTGACTAGGTTTTTATTCACACTTTGTTTCCTTTATTCCAGAGAGCACAATCAGATGAATTAGAAAAAATTGAAAAGCATAGCAAGGCATCCAAGGAAAAAGAAAATGCCAAGTCTTTGGATAAGCCAGAACAGTAAGAACATACTTATGAAAGAGCAGTTTTGCTCGCTGCAGAAAACTTTCTCTGCTCTAGTAAATTATATAGAGAAGTTATTAAAAAAACCCCTAAGTGTATACCTACTGACAGTGACTCAAATAATTTTCTTTAATCACTCCTACAGGTTCCTCTATGAACTCTCGCTGATTCCCAACTTTTCAGAACGTGTGTTTTGCATCCTGTTCCAATCAACGTTTTCAGAAAGCATTTGTTCAATTCGTCGCAAACTTGAATTGTTACAGAAACTGTGTGAGGTGAGGTGGTCTGTGAAAAGGTAGATCTAAATTTCTGATTTTTAATCTTGTTAGGCTTTACTCATATTTCAGAAGTTCTCACTGTATTCAAGTACTCATTAAAAATCTGAAGCATAGCAGAACAGAACATTTTGTGATTGTACTTCAACACCAAAGTGAATTTTTAGATTAGCTTTTGGTACTGAATTTTATCATATTTTTGCCACCAGTATATATCAGTCTGTGGAAAATAGTGCACCTTTTCCTTCTGTTAAAGCAAAAGCTTCGCTCTCCATAGTTCCTTTTCAAAGGACTGCCAGTTCAGCTCATCTTGTGTTTGCTTGGATTGGAGAAGTGTGCTACTTAATAATATCTCTGATATCTAAAATCTAGATAGACTCTAGATAGAAATTCTAGAAAATCTAGATAGAATCTAGCTAGAGATATCAATGTTGTATCTAGTCAGAAGAGATTATAGAAATTTTGTAGTCCCGAGCAAAACAAATACATGGCTTTGAAATTGAGGTTTCATCAGTATTTTAATAACTTAAAACTATTTAAAATATTTTTGTTTTACTATGTAATAAGTTTTATTTGATTGATTTAATGTTTTAATTGCTACATATGAGTGTTTTGTGAACTTCTTGATGAAATGTCTCTGAAATGAAATATACCATTCACAATATCAACATCAGTTAAGGATTACTATTTTGTTTTTCTCAACAGCTCATCTCTGTTAATATTGCATAGATTTTCTATTATTTTATTCTAAGTATCCATTCTCCATTCATTAGAAAATTACATATTAATATTATTCTACTTCTGCATGTTGCAGTAGAAGGTTATTAACTCCCTGTATTTGAGTCTATATATAAGTATTATTTCTAAACACAGTATCAACAAATCTGCTTGTTAACTGTAAATATTATTGTGACTTTGAACAGAATTTTTTTCTTTTTCTGTTTTTTAGACATTGAAAAATGAATCAGGAGTTATGCGGGTTCTGGGTTTGGTTCTTGCCTTTGGAAATTACATGAATGGTGGAAACAGGACACGAGGACAGGCTGATGGGTTTGGACTAGATATCCTGCCAAAACTGAAAGACGTCAAGAGCAGTGTAAGTTGATTTGAGACTTCCTGAAGGCCTGAGTATGTTAAATTTTCAGAAAATTACATTGTTTCTCAGTAAACTGTGTCCATCTTGTGAAGGCATGTGGAAGGGAATTCTTTTTTGCTATACTTACCACACTTTGGAGTTGGACATATTTCTGTAGCAATAGGAAAATGAACCGTCTCTTTTCACTACTGTACAAAGAAAAATACCTAAAATTTTAATTACTAGTCTGATGTGTGTTTGACTTTGAATACACTGCATAATTCTAACTTTTCCTGTAAATAGAAGCAATAATGTGATCTTACTCTTAAAAGTTTTTTACAGAAGTGGAAAGAGCTGTTAAAGAAAAGTTAACTGTGATTCCTGATCTAAAATATTTGTAAGGGAAAAAAAGTCACTCCTGACAATGGTTGAATAGACATCCAGAGCATGTGGGATAACCCAAAAGTCATCCTTTATGTACATCACAATTACAGAGTTTGTATTTTATATCGAACCATGGAGCAACCTGAGTAAAGTGCTTGTTGATTCAAGTTTTGTCTAATGCAGTCATCTAAGGAGGATAATAAGTAGTGGTTTTTTTCTTGCTCAGAGCTAAACTGGAATTTTTGTTTTACCAGCACTTTTTTGGCTTTGGTTAATCATTTTGGGGTTGCACTCAAATATCTACTTTTGTTTACAAGGAAACAATAATCTTAGAGTTTCTGTGGCTATAATGAAAAGTCTTCACTGAATGTGAGAAGTTATAGCAATAATTCTTGGGACTTAAAATCGGTTCCTACATCCATCTAGGGAGTGACTGCCAAGATCTTCAATTTTGCAAGTGTCAGAAAAAGAAGAGTTTGTTTCCCTGCTTGGTCCCTCGCTAAATATGCAGGTTTTAGCTGCTGGATTAGTTCATGTGAGCAGACTGTTAACCCTGAGTTGAGAGACCATGTCAGCCATTTGCCTTTTTAAAGGGGTGGAGGACCTTCATTCTTACATGCTGGTTTCTTTCATAAACCAAAGGAGTGATAATGTGAATGACACTTTAGTACAACATGTTTAGTGCAGCTTACTCTGCTTAACCTTCACATTGACCCTAGACTCAACATATCACTAGTTTTAGAACTCTGCTTAGTAGAAAATTTAGGCATGCTAAATTTAGTTTGGTAACTGAAGATTTTAGTATGTAGTTTGCTGGAAATATTGACTATTAACCTTGCAATTTGAAGATACATTTTCAGTTTATTTGCTACTGATAAATTGGGAAAGTTCTTACAAAATGGTTTTCTGAAAATGTAATTCTATCAGAAATCCTCTTCAAATGGTAGATTTGTGCTGAAGTTTTATTAGAGAGATTGGAGAGGGAAGGCAGTGAGAAAGCTCCCTCAACCCTCCCCTCCTCCCCCAAGTTTCATTTAGAAAAATAGCTTTCTTTGTTTAATTTAACTTTGCTTTGGTTATAGTTATAGTGTTGCAAAAGAAGTTGCATACACGAACACAGAAACAATTTCTATTTTCCTTCTTGGGAAATTTCAGAATATAAGGGTTTGGTTTGCAGTCAGGTAAAATTCAAAAATCAGGAGTGTAATGTCTTTCTTCATTTTAATTAATGATTAAATAGAACTTCAGGGTGTGGGGTTTTTTTGATTTGTTTGTTTTGGTGTTGTTGTTTGTTTGGGGGTTTTTCTAATGAAGGGATCAAGCTGGAAAAATGGCGGCAGGAGCGTTTGCACTAAATATTTCATTTACTTGAATTATCTTTTCTGAATGAGTTTTTTTTTCTGTGAGTTTCAGTAACAGAGCAAACTTTATCCTCTTCTATACAGGACAACAGCAGAAGTCTTCTATCTTACATTGTCTCATATTATTTGCGTAATTTTGATGAGGTGAGTGAAAATTAATTTTGCTCTTTGAAATTCAAGTTAAAAAACCCAGTTTACTAAATTTGCTCTTCTGCTGGCAAGATGAGGAAATGTGTACAAATATTCTCTGTGTTTTCAGTTACATATTTTAGTATAGGAAAAAAAGTAATGAGCACTGTGTAACTGTTCATTTGTGTGTTTGTCAGGACGCTGGAAAAGAACAATGCATCTTTCCTCTTCCAGACCCACAAGATCTCTTCCAGGCTTCACAAATGAAGTTTGATGATTTTCAGAAAGATCTCCGCAAAATGAAGAAAGATTTGCGAGGTACTGCACCTAGTTTAAGTGCTAATCATATGTTACCAACACATCTCTTCTGTTATTGTTAGTATCATTTTGAGAAATTAGATGCTACTGTAAAAATACTTGTGTATTTTTGACTTCTCAGTTACTAGTTTGTTTCTTTAATTTGCTTTTCCATGACAATTTACTCAATAATCTATAATTTTCTCTAGATAACCTGGAAGAGATTTTTAAATTAAACATCAAAGCAGTTAGGTTAAATCCTTCATTTCAAAACCAAACCAGAAAACTAATTTAGTTTTTCTTTTTTTGCAAACTGATTTCAAGTCTTTGACCATAAAAAGAATTGCAAAGTGTTGGACCATGTCCATGACAAAAAAATGTTTATAACCAGGTCCAAATACTATCTAGCAGATAAAATAACTTGTATGACATGTTGTTAAAGATAATTGAAACCACTGGACTTCACTGAAAAGTAATATGCAAAAGAACTATTTTTTCTCCTCTTATGAAATGTTTTCTTTAAATGAATTCAACAAGCTTAAGATATATTTGCTACACTTTAATAAAGAACATGTATCATGTATTTCTTAATAACACGAGATCTAAGCACTAAATTTGTTAAGCAAGAGTAGTTTACACAAATGATCCATGATCTTCAATATTTTTACCAAAAGATCTCTGCTAAACTGGCCAGTTATGTATCACTGGGCTAAATCTTGGAGAGAGACGTCTAAGTCAAAGAGTGATCTTTATATTACTGTTGGCTTGCTGATTTTAAAAGCCATGCCTCTGGAGACTAAGGAAGGGTTGGGCAAAACATTAATCCCTGAATAATGTAGAATGAAAGATTCTCTATTAAAACAAAAACATAACATAGGTACTAAATGATATCTGACTTTCCCTTCTTGCTCCTATCAAACTTTGGATATTTTAAAAATTATTTTAAATATTTTGAGGCGATATTTAAAGTTTTATTAAGGTTACTTAGTGTGATACTGAGGAGTGAACAGCAGCATCATCCACTTAACTGGCCCTGAACAGTGTAGGGGACAAAAATCCCACAGTTCAGCCATGAAAACTAATTTTTATACTTCTTGCAACTTCCAGATAATCTCAGAGCTGATCTCCAAGTTTGCACATGTAGACGAAAGATACTTAGGTCTTACTAAAAAAAGATACTTAAATTCAAGTTCATGTTAATGAATATCCATAGGTGCAGATTTTATTCCTCACAAATTCACAAAAAAAGCTTTTGTGTACATGAGAGGTTAAATATTTTTAGATCAAGGTTGAAATTTGCACACAGACATAAATCTCTTGTGGAATAAATCCACACTGTGCAGTGATCAAAGCATGGGTTCTGTAAAAATGGAAATTACACGCTCCGATCTGCCATCAGACTGCAGTTGAATTCTATCTGTCCTTCCAGTCCAACCCTTAGGCTTGAGAGTCTGTTGTCAGTGATCTGTAGTTAATTAAACTGAAGAATAACTACAAACACCCGCACGCCTTCCCTATTACCTTTGGTACAAAATTTTTTGGGGACAGCATCAGACTTCATCTGCATCCTCTCCTGGATATGAAATGGCAATTTCAACACCAGACTTCAATCTCAATCATGACTTCTTATCAGGCTTGAGAGATGCAAAGTGCTTTGTGTTGGCTTTCTTTTCCAAAAAAAAGTGTCAACTTCAATTTAAAATAATTTGTGTTAAAAGATTTTATGACCACGACAGCAGTAGTAGCAAATGTCAGTAATACACTAAAAATTCTGGTTCTTTTGAAATCTTAATTGTTGTAATGCTTTCAGTGAGACAGAATAGCCAATCGTAGTAACAGTCATTTCTAAATAGAGTACTTATTTTACCTGAATGGGTAAATTACTTCAAAGTGATTTTTTTCCTCTGCACTTACTTTGAGTACACTACCAGATTTACTAATGCACACGTGGAACCTTATGAGTTACTAGAGCTAGTAAATGCCTCATTAAACAACTGAGCAGGAAGAGGGCTGTATGATGCTGAGAAAATTCTGACAAAATCCTAAATATGAACCTATTCTTTTGAAGTCAGTGCGTGTAAATGAGTATTGATTATTCCTGGGACACACTGATTTTAAACCCATAGAAATAAATGCCCAGAATATATTCCAGTTTTATACTGAGATGTGGACTGTAACCTTGGACCTATATTCACCAGTAATTAGATGAAAGATTTCGAGAGAGGATTTCGCCATTTATTGGGGTAGGGTGTTTGTTTTGTTCTTTGTCATTGAGAAACTGAAAATTACACATTGCATTGATGCAGGCAGTATTACCAGTTTAAGGGAGTTCTGTTCATATTAGTTTCATATACCCTGAAAACCATGCAGTGAGGTCATGCTTCTTACAATGGGAAAATGAGGTATTGATTCGGCCAGGAAAAAAAAATATTCTGGATATATTTTATTTTTGTCTTTAAAAACTTTCTATGGTCATTATTCAAAGATAAGTTTCATTCCAGAAGGATCTTTTCACGAAATTTTGGGGTCATTTAAAAAATCAACAGAATACCCACAAAATAGAGGAAGGTTATTATTTTTAAAAAAAAGTTTCATAGCCATAACAATAGCAGTTCATTCCAGCACTGCTGTATTTTTCCATCTAAAGATGTCAGTAGCATACACAGAGACATGCAGATATAAAATATCTTCATGATTCCATAAAATAATTTTGTTGACATGCTCTTTCACAGTTTCAGACTTGTATTTGTGTTTGTATTGGAGTTGTTATGCTGACTGCGTAAAAAGAAAAAGGACTTGTGATATTCAAACTTATCATGATGTTCAAACTTTCCTTTTGACTGTTGAGGCTATTGTCCATTTTAAAGTTTTTAGGAACTCTGTGCCTTGCAGTTTGGAAAATGCTAGAAAAGAAAACATCTTCTAGTTTTTCAGATTAAAAGTGCAAGTCCGAAAGACTTTCAGGAGCATGCTATGTGCCTGTTCCAAGATGAATAACAGAAATTTGGTTTTTTATGTAATACTGATCCCAAGGATAAAATTTATTTACCAGATTCTGTTTGTAAGATAGAAGACCAAAGAACAGGTAGATCCTTTTACTAACAAATCAAGTGAGTTTGGCTCCATCTGTTGCTCCTAGATTTCACAGCTCTCCAGGATTCCTACCTCAGCCTTTTTGACTTCAGTGACATATAGTTTGTTAAGCAACTTGATCTGCTTTTGATCTCTCCTGGCTGTCAGCAACGTTCCTTGATGCAGTCATGCCAAGCAATGACTTCTGTTCCTATGTCATTCCACAGAAGAAACTTTAGCACTTGCCACATGACTTAAATCAACTCACCATGTAAAGAAAATTGGGCATCCAGGGTCACAGGAGCAGTGCATGACTCTCACTGATTAGAACCTCTGTTATATAACTGTTAGCATCAGTATGTTTTTCCAGACACTTCAGAATGCCCCAGGTAAAGAAGAAAGATGAAGAAAACATGTATTGAATCAATCAATGTTCTAATCCTCTTTGCTTTGGCACTCTCTTAAGGTAAAATAGTGGTTTGGGAAAATGTTGGATTTGTGTCCCATTAAATTCTTCAAGATGTATTTAGTTTAGGAAAGAACTAGAACACTAAAATGGCATTGAGAGTTATAGTAGTTATGGCAAATTAAAAATGTTTAGAAGCTGTTCTTTGAATACACATTAACATTCTAGCCTTACAATAGTAAGTTTGTTCTTGCTAATCAGAAACTAATTTATCAGTTGTCACTTCTTGCAAAACTTTCACTGAAGCTCAGCTAAAAGGGAATTAGAAACAATGTCAGGCAGAAAATAAACCTGACTAGCAGAAGAGATTAATAATACAATATAATGCAGATTGCTATGAAATTGAGCTGAAGTCAGTACTTGTTTATACATCACAATGTCATGTTTAATATATTTGATTGGAAACTGACTACAAGAAATTATTATGATTATTAAACGTTATTTTTGTAGTGATAGTTTTTTTTCCTATTCTGAGTGTTTAGAACTCATTGAAAAGTCTCCATCCAAAAGAAGCTAGGCTGTGTGGCCTAGTGCATCTCCCTGATTTGGAATTAATGTGACTGAGAATGTTTATAAAGTGTTAAGCATTTGCAGAACACTTTGTATTTTAAAAGTATGTTCCAATAAAAGCCCCAGAGTATCTTGGAAAAATACACGTTCCCTAATTTTTCAGTGCTTCTTACAGCCACCTAAAGCTACCTATTCAGCTCAGATCTGCTAGTTGTGGAGCTGTTACGTGCTCTTGTGTTTAACACCTGCTGTGTAAATAACAGCATTGGAAATATTGTGGATAGAAAGACTTTTAAAAGTTATATTTGGGGTGGTGTCAATGCGGGCCTGAGAGAGTTGGGGCAGTAGCAGGCATCTTAATCATTCCTCTTCCCTCAGTAAAGGTTACCCTTAACACCCAGAAAGAGTCCCCAACCCTGAGAGTTCAGTTCAGAGCTGTAGTTCGAGATGAAATTTTCCTCTTCATGGACAGCTCTGTCTGGGGTGCATGGATTACTTTGCAAAATAACATTACATTTGCTGTTAGTTCTTTCATAAGTAAAATTAATATTTACAGGCTAAAATTTAAAAAAATGCACCATTCTATTTGTGTGCCATCCACTCTCTCTCACACACACACGTATCCTTACATCTTTTTGTATTCCCAAGACTGTTTCCACCACAGTTCTGATTATGGGGCTGACTCTGGCAACATTTCAATGCCATTTCTTCATCAGGAGCAGGAGCAGTATTAATTGCAACTTGAAGTAACAAACTTGAGCAGCCTTAAGCCATTTAGTGCCCCACTTCAGATGGAAGAAAAGGAAGGGGTTGCTCTTCTAAATTTCATTGTCCTGTCCTAAAGAAGGAAAGGGACAATCTAAGGATTCATTGATTTTCCTGCTAAGGAAAGGCCTTGAGTCTAGTCTGGTGATCTACCTTTTAAATGGCTGAATTTGATGAAATAAAGTGTACCCTAAGATGTTTCCCAATAACTGAAGGTTTTTTTAATGTGCTTGTGCACTGATATTTCAAGTTTTAAGAGAAGAGGGAGCTGGAGGAGAGAGAATTGGAGAAAAAATTGTATTCTTCAGAGTTTGAATTAATTGCATCAACAAAAACATTCTGTTCTAAGATACTTTGAAATGTCTGTGATTTTATTATTCTCAGTCAAAAGTTTTGCTATAAATGTGAATGAAGATATTTCACAATTAAGAAATAGATCTTTTATTTTTCGTATAAGACCCATAGCTCCATATTCTGATGAAAAGATGCCTTCGGTCTTTTATAACAAAATGCCAAATCTCTCAAGGTAATTAAGAGCAAAATAATATAGCAACAGCAGTGGCTTGTGTCAATCCTACAGTTATCTGTACCATCTACCTTTACAGAAACAGGTATTGTTTTAACCAAATTAAGTCTTTACTTTTGCCTACTCATTTACAGCTGAACATCCACAAATTCTAGCTGTTTGTTCAGTTATCACTGAAAGGGTTAATTGCTGCAGCTATGCAGCATGCAGACTCCTAAACCTAAACCAGATGTAAACTAAAGCCAGGCTTTCAGTCAATCTGTGAGTCATATTTTACTGTCCTTAAAACTCCAAACAAGGAGCTGTCTATGGAAGCCCTTGAAGACTCAGCAGTTCTTAGTGTAAGTCATTACAATTCCAAAAAAAATAAATAAAAGAAAATTAAGAGCTCTTTCTGTATTTGTGGCTGGGTTCATCAGAGTTTGTCTTTTGATGAGGCCAATATTGTTTCCTTTAGATAAAGTCTAAGCTTTCTTTTAAAGTCACAGGTTGCAATTGTAAGGAATCCAGAAAGCACTGAGGAAGTTGAGAAAACAGTGATTATGCTGGTATAGAGTTTTCAGAAGAGTAGACACAGGCACATCTCCTGTGGAAGTCTGAGTACTCAGAGCTCAGAAAACTAAGGACATAATTTCAAAGCTTCCTTAAAGGCTGAAAAACAAATAGTCTGTCAACTCTCAATTGATGTTATGCTCTCAAGTATCTGGAATGATATTGAAAATCCACCTGACTTCTATCAGATTTTATAGATAAGTATGCAGTTTCTGAACTAGTTAACAAAAACAGCCTAATGAAGCAGCTAATTGTTCATTCAAAATAATTCATAATTATACTTGGTTTTGGGGTTTTTTTAGGTTTTTTTAGGTGGGATGGAGGGGTTCTTTTGTCGTTGAGTTTGGGGGTTTTGTTCATTTTTATTTTTCATTTAGTTTTTATATTTTGGGGGTTTGAAGAAAAAAAAAATCCTGCTGCCCATTATTATCTTGGCCAAAGAGAATGTAGTAAGCCTGAGGAGCAGCTGATCATCTGCTCACCCATTTTTTCAAAAAGACATCTTTTATGTTTGGAATAAATTTGTGCTTCCAAAGGCTAAAATTTAGCATCCAACAGAACAAGCTGGAAAATGTGCATTAAAAAGATATTCTGAATGTTCAAAACATTTTTTTTCCCTCATAAAAAAGGTAAAGTAACTATTTCTGATAATGAGACTGGGTGCATTTTAGATCATTTACCAAATTCACTTACTGAAAATGTTAGTACAAACCATGGAATGTTTTGTAATTTTGCTTTATTGTATAGAAGTCTCTTAATTTATGGTGTGCGTATTGGCTGTTGAGAAACTTTATATATTTTTAGTATATTGACCTAAAGTAAAAGAAAAAAAAAGAGAATGAGCAAGCTAACACAATAACTTGAAAAAATGCAGTTAACTGTATTTTAACACAGAAATAGAGAATAAGGTGAGATTCTTGAGATACTGGATACAGCTGGAATTGCAATTTGTTTGAATATCTAAATTGGTTTTGAACACAGATTTTCACATCAATTTCCAAATCAGGAGCATTTGAGAGACCTGTGTGTGTAGGGGCAAAAAGCTGAAGTTTGAATTGCCCCCAAGAATCCATTTTGATTTCTCCTCTGGAAAATCACATACAATCCTCTGCAGCATATGATGTTAGAGAGGAGATGAAATTAGATATATTATTGGTCCTATCCATTGTTTATATATTGCTTAAATGTTAAAATTGATTTAGAAGATTGGGGAAAAGGGGTCTCTGCCCATGCCAACTTCTGCTTAGGATTTGAGATGTTTAGAAGGTCTCAAGTGTATGGCTTGGGACTCCAGGATACTGAAACCTTCACCTTGCTTAAAAGCAACACAGAGTTTTTATCTTTATTCCTGTTTGGGCAATTCGATCTTGTGAGATAAGATTCTACCTAATGCTTGGCTTTTGTGACTGCCTGTATGAGTCTCATTTGTGGTGCCTTTGAATACCTTTCAATTCTTTCATTGTAAGAAAATTTAAAATCTGCTTGAAGTAAATGGAGTTTAGAAATACACTAGTTTTGTCTAAGTTTTTCAGTTGTATACACATCTCCCAAAATGAGAGAATAACTAAACTTGTGAGAATAGGGATGATAGCAGACCAAGTTTTGGGTATGTTAAGAAAAAAATGAGACAAGCTTCATTTTAGACTAAACTTTTCCAAAGTCGTCACAGCGTATCCCCTTCGCCAATCTATTCCTTTGATATTTGGGATGTTTAGCTGGGCTGTTTCATGGAGAAAAATGTGTTTGTGTATGAAGCTGAGGTTAAAAAAACCAAATTTAGAAGGCTGTTGATATTCTCACATACTTCCCCCCACCCCTAAGTTTTATCTCCATGTTTCTTAGAAGTTATTAAATACTCTTCTGACACAAGCATTTATTCAGTATCTTGTTTCTTCATTTGGGCAGAAATGCTGATAACTATCTGGTATTTTGTATTACTTTCATATGCTCAGCACTTTAAGTTCTTCAGTTAAGGTGAGGAATAGTAATAGCTCATACAAATAGTGGGGGTTTATACTCTAGTGACAAATTACAGAACACGACAAATGACTGCTAAATCCAACGGGTTATGCAGGGAGACCACGATTTCAGTGTTGGTGATATGGGGAAGTGAAAAAACTTCGGAAGAGCTTACAGGCCTGTTAAGTCTTTAATGAAAAAAGCATCTGATGTTTTAAGCATCATAATACTGATATTAGTATGGTACTAATGACAGAATTTGTTGATTTTTAAAGTCTGAATGCTACATATGATATTTTGCTCTCTATAAAGCAAGAGAAAGGGATTTTTTTTCCTGTGTTTTCTTTTGTTTTTTAAATTATTTACACCGTCATTGCAATTCAAGAATAAGGTATAAAATGGACATGAACTGTTATTCTTCTGGACATAATTGATTTTAGTTTATTCTGAGGGAGAGGGGAGTGGGCAGAAACAAACAAAAAGAACTCCATCAAAAATTGGAGAAACAAAGCTATCATTAAACATCCTTTCCCACACCACACATATGTGCACAAACAAATCTACTATAGAAGGACTTCAAGTATCTGAATGGTTAAAGAAGAGGCATTTCATTCTGACAGTATTACATGGGGTTTTTTCCCATAACAAGATGAGTATAAAATGCAAAATATCTCACATTTCCTTATACATTTTGACTGCTTCAAGCTGTTGACATGAGTATAGGCTAAGACTTTTGGTGAATATGGTCTTCATAACATACATACTTCTCTCAAATTGACTGAGAAGAGTTCATCATGAGCTACAGACTTTCAAGAGAGTATAATGCTGTACTGCTCTGAAAAATATTTAATCCATAGAAAAAGGTATGGAATTTCAGTGATATTAGATATTATGGTAGGTTCTACTGCCCTTTCAGCTCTGCCACTTATTGCTGCATAAGAGGAAAGAATAATAGAAATTCTATATATTATCATCAGAATGTCTCCCTTTGCAGAATAGTACATAGCTTCTGTGTTCTTCTTCTTGTCATGTGTTGTAAGAAAATTCATGGTCATTTGTATCCCCTCCCCTATGTCAGATGTGCTGACTAACATTTGTTTTAAAGTTACAGGCTTCTAACAGTGTAATTATATGTTATATGACTATATTTGTGGAGGGTTTAGCGGTTTTTTTCTTAATTTTTAATATTGCTTCATAATCAGGTTACCTGTCTAATTAGATATATCCATGTTTATTTTTCCCCTAAAAGTCTGCTCTAATTTCTGTTTTGCTCTAAGCTTAAAAAAATAATAATTAAATTATTATCACCCTGATTTTACTTCACTTGTGAGGAGTTAGCAGTTATTTGAGTCAGTTTGCTTTTCTGTATATGTGCATTTTAAATATTATGATAGTGCTTTCTGCTACCTCCAAATATTTTTAAAATGTCTAACAGTTTTCTGTCTTCAGAGACATACTAAAAATTCATTTTAGCTTAAGGAAACCCTTGAGGGTAAGCAAGGAAATGCACATTTTGGAATCTGTGCACTTTTACTGGACATTCTGAGGCAGAATCAAGCAGGATTCATTTCTGTTGAATGGGAACTTACCACAGCCTAAAGAGGTTTCCCTTATAGTGGAAATCAGAGCTTAACATTCACCTGAAATAATAGTCTCAAGTATTCTGTTGATCCGTATTAAATTAACTTAGATAGTTGGTGGAAGTATGATGGTACCATCTTACCCATGAATGAATAATCAGTGTCAGGACTGCTTTAGGCTCCAGATTCTCTGTCTTGGTCTCTAGTGCAATAAGAACCAAGCTGTTCTTCTCCAAGGTCTCTCATAGAGTTCCAGCCCTGGGAACTGTACTCTTACCATCTTTCACTTTAATCCTTTTGCACTATTACTTTTGAACAATGCAAAGCTCTTCACCACACCTCTGCTTTTATCAAGTATCAAGCTCTCATTTGGCTTTACTCACTAAATTAAGGTCATTCCTACTATTTGGTGCAGGTTTTGCATCTGAATTTAGTTTTGATTCAGGCACTGTTACCTGGGGCCAGGTATATCAACACAGCCTAGAATCTGAGTTTGTAATTTTGTTCCCTTACAATCCCGCCCCTTAAATTTGTCTTTCTCCTTCAAAATAATTGAATAACTTTGTTATTTTTTGCTACCACTCATTTAAACTCACACACGGGTCACAAATTATCTGCATATAAAAATATTTGATCAGTAACATAACTGTTCCTGTTTCTACTATCATAGTGTTTGTACCTGAAGTGTGTTTGAGGCACATATTCCAGCAGTTTCATTGGATATGAATTCAATTATCTTTTATTACAGTATGCAGATCCACGCTATGATGTGTCATCCTAAACTAATCTGTTACTTCAATTTCAGCATGTGAGACAGAAGCAGCAAAAGTTTATCAGCTATCACTAGAAGAGCACCTACAGCCTTTCAAAGACAACATGGAGCAATTCATTAGTCAAGGTAAATAATGAAACGTCACTTAACCTTTTCATGACATTTCAAAGGAAAGTTACGGGAACAATGTTTATACATTGTGGGAAAGGGACTGTTTATTTTGGCATCATAGCAAGACATGGATTAGTTTAATCAGATGCCACACAGTTCTAAAAGACTTGCAAAATGATTCTCTTGTACTGTAGGTGACTGACTTTCTTTTGCATGACAGCAAAGACAAATGCTATTGGCTTGAGTGTGTGATCTTCTAAGTTCAACATTCCAGTAGAAAACAAATTTGCGGGCTTTGATCCTTGAAAAATTATTGAAGCTGGATCTGTTTCATTAACTTCATTCCAAAGAGATAATTCTTTTGTATATGCCAAAAACATAGAATAGCATAGCAAAAGTAGTTAAAGGTTTTCCAGATACACAGCAAATCCATATGAAATACTTGGATGTGATTAATGGAAAATGCTGCAAGAGAAAATATATTAGAAATATCCAGGATCAGCTGGCACCCTGAGTACTAGTAGGAAAACAATTTAAAAATGAATAAAACCACTTTTCTTTGAAGATTATAGGAAATACGGATAACTTTAGTTTTTTACTAATGCTGTATCTGCACATCTCTTGAAATACTACTCCATATTGACCAATTCACTTTTTAATACAAGTTAGAATTAGGTGTATCATGGTTAAAATGCCCTGATGAGTACACCAACATCATTTTAACATCTTGCTGCTCCTTCTGCTTTGGTATTGCATTTTATAATCAAAGGCAGACCACCTGTCTCCTGAACCGGCAAATTATGTGAAAATTCAGTTTCTAGTGCTGATTCATTAAGTCATTAGCCTAGAGATGTGTTAAAGAGCTGCCATATATAGAAATCATTATTAACTGAATGTGCTTTGTATTTTAGAGGCCATTCAGATATGCATTTATCTCTTCCTGGTTAGAGTATTCAAGATGACTATCTATCCAAATACTATAAGTGCCGTACCTATAAAATCATAAATGGTTTGGGTTGGAGGGGACTAGACCAGGTTGCTCATGTGCTCTGTTATGTACTGATCCATGCTATAGTTACAGTGAATAAATTGACCAAACCCACTATTTTTAATCATCAAATGTGAACTGATGTTTTCTAAGACAAATGTCTACTAGCTAAACCTGGCAAACAGGATGTTGTCTCTAGCAATAGTAGGTATGAACTTATTTAAGACAGGACTCTGATTATGTACATGGATATAAATATTACAATAGTGGTATGATTGAACGTGTAGCAAGTGTTTTGTATTGGGTTTATATAACTGTTTTTATGTATGGATAGGGGACATTCAAATCACAAGTTTGTCTGAAAGATATCACTAGTGGCATACTGTAAATCATGCCCTATGTTTGCATATTAACCTTTTTAACACGGTAGCAAATCAAACATGAGGATTGCCTCTGGATGTGTTTAAGGTCAGGTTGGATGGGGCTCTGAGCAACCCAGTCTAGTGTAAGGTGTCCCTGTTCATGGCAGGGGGACTGGAACTAGATGATTTTAAGGTCCCTTCCAACCCAAACCATTCCATGATTATATGATTATATGTCAGCACACATCTGTCTGATAAATTTCTGTTATTTCTTATAGAAACCATGGTTTTAGAAGTATCTAGCTTATTTTATGATTTCTGACTACGCTTTCCAGAATATAATTTTATATAAGCTTTATAGTGATCTGTTTTTGCAGGGATATGTGATTTCCATTGTGATTATGTGTCTATACTTTAGGAGAGTGAGGAAAAAGACAAAAAAAAAAGATATCCATCTCATCCATTAAGAACTTTGCTGTGTTCCCATATTAGCAGTGTGTATTGTCGGGTGGTTGACAAAAGGAGAAACCTGTAATGTCAGTAAAAATATCTCTGTCTCATTTTGATGAAAATAATTGGAAATGTATATTGTGAACACAGTAAACTGTGACTAAACAATTTCTACTTTTTTTTTTAAACCGTAGGGCCTATTATGCAGAATTCTGTCCCAATGTAAGAAAGACCAAGGTTAACATATAACAAAAAAGAGTCCCTGGTTAAGTTCCAAAAATAAAGTAATTTAAATACCTTTCATTATGAAATCCTTTGTTTTTACTTCATGGGATTGAATTCCGACTTGAAAGAGGCCATGTTTAAAGCAGGATTTCTCTTTCCTGTTCAGTGTTTGACAGGCTTTTGATCTAGATATTTTTTCTAAGGGCTTTTGTTGTTTATGTAGACATAATCGATGAGTCTTTTCAGCTAGACTGCACACATGATCATTTAGAAAAACAGAGGGACAATTCTTGGCACCTTTTGGGGATTTTTGTTTATATAACATATGCTCTGGGCAAAGAAAAATCAAGCTTTATGTTTTTATCTTTTCAAGTTCCAGTTTCTCTAAAGTCAGAAAAAGTTTTAACTTATAATTCAGATGAAAAGCATTTTTCATAAGGTTGAATAATTTGGCATGTTTATATGATGCCTTTTCAGAGTAGATAACTTGTGTGCATAATGGGACCCAAAAGTTCAAAGTAGCTAGTTACTTACAGCATATTCACTTATACTTGTGCTAGCAGCTAAAATGGAAAATGGTTTTCCCATAGGCAAGAAAACCTGGGCACTAAATTAAATATCCTTGCAAGGGGTTAGAAAGGCTATGCTTTATAAGAATAGTTACTGTCACGCAGTTAGATAACTTTGAATTACATTACTGCAACTAGTCTAGCTGATTGTTACTAATGATGTATTAATTTAAAATTTTTTTTAATGTTAACACTTTTATTAGATTAATCAGAGACAAAAAAAGATTGTATATTGCTAGCTTGCTTGTAAATATTATTTCATTTGGAAGCTAAAGATGGGGAAGAGGCAAGAATGTGTTCAGAATCATGAAGTTTTTAGATGAAAATGCTAGTGGTATGTATGAAGAAGGCTGTTCAGTATTCGCCTTGCTAACCAAGTCAGTGGGTTAAATAATCAGCATGTGCATTAAAGTATGCAAATTAGTGACAGGATGCTGGTCCTTTTTCTGAGGGACTTCAAGGTCATTCTTAAAATTATCATAATACTTAACAGAAGATTAAATTACCTGTCTTCTCCTCTCTATTTTGGCTTAGTGGATATTGGCAAGCAGGATTTATCCTATGCACTGGATTTCTGAGGGTCTGTGTGCCTGAAAACCTCCAACACAATCCTCTTTGTTCTTCCAGGTTTTCTTGTTTTCTTCCATGTTCTCTTCCTTGTTTTCTTTCCATGTCCTCTTTTTGAGTCCACATATTGCAAGTCATCAATTACCAAATGTATAATGTGGTTCTCTTGTTCTTACAAATGTTAATATTTTTTCCTGAACTTCTCCATAACCACAGAGTTTAAAAAGGGAAAAAATTAAAAAAAAAATAGAAAAGCTATTTCAAAAAAGGAAATTGAAGAAAAGTTGTCAGAAAATACAAAATTTTCAAAATTATATTGTTTATTGTTTAGTTTGTTGTAACCATTTCTCTAAGGATTTCCAATATGTAATATATAACTGTGACATTTAATAGAACACTTGTCCTTTTCCAATGAAAATTTATTCATACCAAACAGTAGGAATTTAAAATTTGTATCTCCCCAATATAGGGTATGTAGTCACATTTTCTGCCTTTGAATTTTTCCCCCCAAGTCATCACATTTGAATAAGAGAGATTGAAAGCAAAACCCTATTTGAGAACCTTGTCTCCGTTGTTCCAAATGTAGTTATGGAGAGATAGGGATGCAAATACATGAGATCACATCCACCAGTTTAGAAGGCTTCAGAAATGACTTCTTTTCCTGGTGGAAATGTGTCTGACACACAGCACAGTGGGGAAATGCTGAGTGCTAATTATCATGCAGTTTGCAGAGGAATTATATTAGCAGTTAGTAATCCTTGTTCCCACTGGATAGGTTAGCCAGCTCATGTTGAAAGAATTGTGTGTGCATGAACCACAAATGATTCGCAGTCCCCAGGTTTTAGCTGTGGTTAACTTTGCAGTGAGAAGCAGTCTTTGGTGTTTGCTGTTGGGACACCGTCTAGGCTGTGCATTCTTGTCAGCTTGATAAAGCAGGAAACTTATGACAGGAGGCAGCAACCATCACTCCCTCAGAATAGTAAGGCTTGGTTGGGAAGTGGGAAGATTCAGTATGTTGAAATCACAGCTTTTACACTGAGATTCTGTAAATGGTGAAAATGTTGCAGGCTTCAAATCTGAGCAAATTATCCAACATCATATTCAGAAACCAAATCAATCTAATTGGCTTTAGACTTTAGGAAAAAGCATTATGCCATAGTAAATATAAGCATTGTTTGCAGAAGTAAAAACAAAAATTCCTGATGTTTGGCTAGTTCATCTAAAAGCAATGACAATAATTCCGGTGTGATACTATGTTTGAGACCACAAGGTCTTTCTTGGTTCTTTCTAATCTTGGTTCTTTCTAATCTTACTTTGCAAAATTCTGCAGTTCTGTTATTGTGTGAATACCAGCACTAAGTTTTGTTCTGCTGGACCCAAGAATATAGACTCTTCTCCAGACCTAAATTCTAGTCACGTCCTCATGGTCATACAAAATAAAGATGCTAAAATTGTCCTTCTGGGTGCCCTGTCTGTAACCATCTCCTTCTTTTGCCTGGAAGAGCATTCAGGAACCTGTTTTCCAAACTGTTAGAAAATGGATGTATAAACCACAGTGTGTTGTATTTATTGCTGTAGCTGCAGCCAGATAGTTGGCCATGACTTGTTCGTTAGGTCAAGTAGCAAAAGGCTGTGCATCATTAAATGATGGATTGTGAATAGACTAAAGCATCAGACTGAATCTTGGATGTCTGTGTTAAGTTTCTGGCTCCAGAAGTATTGTAGATGATTGCGAAATGAGTGCTGCTAGGGTAATCTTAATTCTGGGATTTTCTAACCCAGAATGATTGATTTTTCAGATTCCATTTTCTTTAAATGTTGTTCTTATAATTTGATAAATATAAGGGAGAACATAACAGTACTTCATAATTTTTCTAAACATAATTTGAGGAAAATATGACTGAAACATGATTAGGAAGATACATGAATAAATGTTTTTTAGTTTTGCTTGAAAAAAATGCACAGAACATTAAGAGGTTGGCTATTAATAGATTTATATGAAGACACTTTAAATATTATTGCTATTAACAAAATATACTCATTACTAAGATGCAAAAAAATTTTTTTTTATTTGAGAATAAAATGTTGGAGCGATATGAAGAGCGAGCAATATAAAGTCACTAGAACAAAAGATGCAGGAATTCAACTTAAGCAATTTAATTTTATGAATGTTTACATTTTCATGTTAGTATTCTTTTTATTGAATTATTGAAGGAGCTTTTTAAAGTTGTTCTTTGAGTGCTGAAAGTATTTTTTTAATCTCACACTAATATCTTAATGCTGATAAATAGTTTGACGTCAGCATGATATAAACTTGTCCTTACCTCGTATGTCAGCACCTCCATTGGTGAGCATTTTTGCATAATAATCCTAATTAAGATTGTGTTGCATTTGCAACACCAGACAGGTTTCACTGAATTAGCCTTGCATTGTTTCACAGTCCATGAAAGACCAAACTTTTAGACTGAAGCTGTCAGCTGTTTGTGCCTTTGGCACAGGATCTCATTTAGTCATTTTTGTGGCATCGATGCAGTGGCTGCAGACAGCACAGGTGTGGTAGAGTTTAAAAAGGTATTTTGGCATCACATGAGAACAGATCAATGCATGAGTATCTCAATAGCATGATACAAGCCATCCAACTCAAAATACTCTGAAAAAAATGCTTTTTGAAAAAAATTACCAAAACCTTTGTGGATAGTTGCGGACAGAAAGGGGTGTGGGGAGAAATAATTCACATTTTAAAACTCTTCTCCAGTAAAAATGTATCCAAATAAGATTGTTTTTATGACACAATTCTTGGGATGGAGAAGGAAAAATGAGAGTAGGACATTAAATCTTAAGAGCACTTAGGTCCTTCATGAGCTATAATCACAATGGCATGACCAGTTCTTCAGCACTGTGGAGTCCAGCTCACAGGTGAACAGCCTTCCTTTTAAATCAAGCCTGAATTCTCTTGCAGTATCTTTACTGTACCTAATAACATGTATTTAGTCACAGGTATGCTAGCTAACTGCACATCTGTTTTGTGCCTAGTCCTGACCTGACTGAGACCTTTGAGCAGTGTAGGATTAAAGATCAGTAGCAGGGAACATTGAGTGAGGAGCTCAAAGCTGCACACAAAATACAATGTATTGTATTTCTGTGAATGTGATGTGACAACATTATAGTGAGTAGTCGCTAAATACACATAGCTAAGTATGATGGAGTAATTTTCTGGGGTTTTTGGTTGTTGTTGTTTTGTTTTGGGGGTTTTTTAAGTGTTGGATTTGGGTGCCACTTCTCTCTCCCTCAATTCAGCTGACAGAAGATGTCATCCTTCAAAGGATGACAAATCATAGAATGATTTGGGTTGGAAGGGACCTTAAAAATCATCTAGTTCCACCCCTCTACTATGGACAGGGCCACCTTCCACTAGACCAGGTTGCTCAGAGCCCCATCCAGCCTGGCCATGAACACTTCCAGGTGTGGGACATCCACAAGTTCTCTGGGCAACATGTTCCAGTGTCTCACCACCCTCATAGTGAAGAATTTATTCCTTATACCTAATGTAAATTTACCTTCTTTCAGTTTGGAGCCATTTCCCCTCGTCTTATCACTAAATGTCCCTGTAAAAAGTTCCTCTCCAGCTCTCTTGTAAGCCCCCTTTAGGTAATGGAGGGCTGCTATAAGGTCTTCCTGAAGCCTTCTTTTCTCTTGTCTTCATAGGAAAGGTGTTCCGTCCTTCTTATCATCTTCTAAATACTCGCTCTAACAGGTTCATGACCTTCTTAGGTTGGGGGCCCCAGAACTGGACTCAGTCCCCCAAGTGGGGTCCCCTGAGAGCAGAGTAGAGGGGGAGGATTACCTCCCTTGACCTGGTGGCCATGCTGCTTTGGATGTAGCTCAGGATACGCTTGGCTTTTGGGGCTGCAAGCATGCATTGCCCAGTCATGTTGAGCTTCTCATCAACCAATGCCCCCAAGTCCTACTTCTCTGGTCTGTTCTCAATCCATTCTCTGTCCAGCCTGTGTTTGTGCTTAGGATTGGCCTAACTGAGGTGCAGAACCGTGTACTAGGCACTTGTTGAACTTCATGAGGTTCACACAGACCCACCTCTCAAGCCTCTCCAGGTCCCTCTGGATCACATCCCTTCCCTACAGCGTGTCAATTGCACCTCATAGCCTGGTGTCATCAGGAAGCTTGTTGAGGGTGCCCTCGATCCCACTGTCCACATCGCCAACAAAGATGTTAATAAAGTTGATTCCAATATCAACCTCTGAGGAATGCCACTTGTTGCTGCTTTCTATTTGAACATTGAGCTGTTGACCACAAATCTGAGTGTGAACATCCAGCCAATTTTTTATCCACCTGGTGTCCCATCTGTCAAGCCCATGTCTCTCAAGTTTGGGGAAAAGGATGGCATGCGAGACAGTGTCAAAAGCTTTGTATTATTCCAGGCAGATGACATCAGTCTTCCCTTATCTACCAACACTGTAACCCCATAATAGAAGGCCACCAAATTTGTCAGGCAGTCTTTGCCCTTTAGTTAAGTCATGCTGGCTGTCACCAATAACTTCCTTATCTTTCCATATGCCTTTGCACAGTTTCCAGGATAATTTCCTCCAGGATCTTGCCAGGCACTGAGTTGAGACTGGCTGGCCTGTAGTTCCCCAGGTCTTCCTTATTTCCCTTATTGTAAAATAGGGGGTTGTGTTTCCATTTTTCCAGTCATTGGAAACTTCACCGGAGAGCCACGATTTCTAAAATATCATGGATATTGCCTTAGCCACTTCCTCTGCCATGGACACATCTAATCAGATCCCAGGGACTTGTGCACCTTCAGGTTCTTTAGGTGGTCTCAAACCTGGTCTTCTCCTACAGTGGGTAGTTCTTCATTCTCCCAGACCTTGCCTTTGCCTTCTGCAACTTGGGCAATATGGCTGGACCACTTACTGATGAAGACAGAAGCAAAAAAACCCATCTTCTTACCAAATCGCTGCCTGAGATGGATTGAAAGAGGATACAAATAGCAAAATGTGGGGAAAGTTTGCATCTTGAAACATGGCATAGATAGAACTTGAGGCGAAGGGGTTTTTTTGTTTTTATCATTAATATAGTATTAATTTGAACAGTAAGTCTCCTTCTATAGAGTTTTTTTATTTTTTTTAACTTTCAACACAGTTCAGGTTTCTGTCCTTGCATATTCACTGAGGTTTTAATCTGTGGTTCCATAAATCTTGCTCATAATCTGTGGAGCTAGCACATAATTTGAGTTCCTGTTGTGTAAGAGTATAAAGTCATTGTGAAGTACAACTAGTTGGAATCAATATTAATGTTTATGTGTTTAACTTATCGTAGGTTTTGAAAAAAAGAAAGGAACAACATAATTAGGGTAATGTTCAACGTATTGAATGCTCAATCCCAAGTTATCTTCAAGAAAGTGGGGTCTGAATGAGGCATTTAAATGTTCTCTTACATGTATGCATAAAAATCTTAGAAAGTGAGGGGGCAGGTATTCTTCATGCTGACAACCTTCTTTGAATGTGTCATAGGAAGTACAGAAGGATGTAAGACTCTTGCTAGGACTCCCAGAAGAAATCCTGCTATATTCTCTTGTAAAGCTTTCTTAGCATGCATGTACCTGGTAATAAGCCATCCAAATGTAATTGGATCTTTGTTCAGTGGAAATAGAAATTCTCAAAACTATAGCAACACAGCTCTAATGAGTCATTGAAAAGGCTTTGTATCTGTCAAAAAAAAAAAAGAAAAAAAACCCCAACTGGCTCCACTTGAAAGTTACTGGACAGCACATTCATAGCTAATTATAAACAAATACTAGTTAACACTTTAAATAAAAAGAGAGGTGAAAAGCAAAAAGATTTAGGACATAGACAAGCAGATGAAAGGATTCTTGTTGCCTTCCATCTGAGATTACTCAGATGCATTCCTGTATTCAATTACCTGAGAAGATGTGATATTCCCTTAAGAGAGATCAGGAGATCTGAAGGGATGGCAGTTTCGTGCATCTCCTTACTCATAGCCCTTTGAAACGGGTTCAGCAGAAATAGCTTAAATTGCAACAGGGATTGGGGCCAGACGGTGACTACAGACAGTAATCACTGGGTTAGGATCATACCACAAACCAACAACAAAAAGCTCTGGTACAACAAAAGCTCTGCCATGGTGTTTGAATGCTGTTTGAGTAGACTTACAAGGTCTACTTGGAATAACTTCTGAGTTGAAATCAGTGCGTCAACATCCTTTGTGGCTATGTTTATCTAGTACATTTGCACATAAAGGACATTGATAATTCTTATTAGTTGTTAGCTTTGAGTCTATTTTTCTCATCAAATTCCTTGCATATTCCATATTCAATTCTAAGCTTAAATGCTTTTTTTTACAAAGGAACTAAGCACAGGCCCCTGCCATATTTTAAAAATTAATGATCATCTAACTTTTCTTTACAGTCTTCCCTAAAACCCACCTCCTTTTTGATAGTTTCCATCCAAAATTGATTACTTCTTCCTGGTGCTACTCATGTCCCCAACCATATTAATCCTATTAAAGAAAACATGTAAAGAGAACAAGCAACAAAAAAATCCAAAAACTGAGGCAAAAGAAATTCAAAAGTCTAAAAGAGAGTGGAGGTAGATGGCAAGGAGAAGAAAGACACATTTCTCAAGAGCTTTCTATTGATTTTGGTGTCTTTCCTATTCTCCTTTGGTGTTTCAAGGTTTTTCAAAACACAGTCTTGAATAGTATGCTAGCTGCCAAAAAAAAAAAATCTCTGTAAGTGTTATTTTGGTGTTTTCTGAGGGCATTTAAATGTATATGTACTACCAAGGAGAATGGGGGAATTTTCTCAGAAGCACTAACAGGGCTCTTGTAAAGTTGGACCTTAGACCCTAACAATAGCAGAGGAACTTCATGCCCTTGCTTGTGGTGGTAGCTCATCCAGTATTTTGTCTATATCCATTTTCTTTCTGTTCTAGTCACATGCTTGGGATACGTACAGAGGGTATCCTCATGGCCTCTGTCAGGCACCTCAGGTCCTCAAGTCTTAGTGGAGCTGGGTCAGAAGTGACAGGTGAACTCCCTGATGTTCCATACGCTTTTTAAGAAAGTCTTTCCCTCGATTTTGTTTTTACATTAGTTTTGTTGGAAGTGGTTTTGAGTTTGTGGCTCTGCCAGCAGAGATATTTGGTATATTTTCAAAGCCCCAGCTACTATTCACTCAGCACCAAAATGGAAAAAAAGATGTCCTCTTCAAAGATCCTGGTAAATCTGCAACGGTTTGTAATGTAAATCTGCAATGGTTTGTAAAAGTATTAGTAATTGTTTTGTTTTGGGGATTTTTTTCCCCAGTAGAAAGGATTTCTATGAATTTTGCTGCTTTTTAATAATAATAGGGACACAGTAATCCCAGTTTAAAAGAGTTGTTGCATGTTTTTAAGTTCCCAGTTAGTAGTAAGTCAAATACTTCTCTTTAGATTTTTGTAATCCTGTGGAAGAGATGATAGAGTGAAACATCACATTTTCAAACAAGAAATTTCAACAACTGATAATAGAGACAACAGATGTTATATGCAATATCTGTCCACACAGAGAAGAGTCTGTACATATAGAAAATAGAAATACTCATTATTAACTTTTTTAAAAGTGAGACTTAATGCACAAGGCGTAATGGCTAAATTTGAAGGAGATTACTAGAGAAAGTTTATTGGACTGAAAATGAGAGAATACTTGGCAGTTGTCTTTGTTCACAGTGTGGCTTTATTTCTACAGAGAAGTTAGCATAATCCAAAATGTCACTTTCCATTGAGGTCAGAGGGGAAAATTTGTGGTCAATAAATGTGTTATGTCCTTGCCTTTGAACCCCAATTTCATCTTCTAAGCTTCTTAAAAAAACCCTAAAACTATTTATAGAGAAGTGAATTATACTGCTCTGCTGAAGACCAGCATTTTCTAGAATGCCTCTGTATATTTCTCACATTCAATTTGGTGAGATATGTCAGATTTTCCTAAATGCATAGGCCACTTTAGTATGGCTATTCATATATGTGCCTTTATAGAAGTTTATATGTAACCTTTGCAGGACTCTAATCAAAAAGAATTGGAAGAGCAAACACACGGAACAATGGCATGTATCATTCTGGAATGTGGGTATATGCTGATAACAATAGAACATTTGAGAATTCGGTTAATGAAACTTTGTGAGATCTTTGTATGGAAGTTCATTTTAAGTTGCATGAAATCAAGTTTTATACCCCAATTATAAAACATCAAAAAGTAAATTTAAGCAAATAAAAAAAGTTATAAGATAGAAATTTGAACATCTGATATGAGTAATTGTTGAAGAAATACATATGTCCTGTAGTTAAAAAATTTATATAAGAGCCTAGGATATAGTACAGTCCTCATGCTTAGTAAGCAATGACGTAGGGAGAAAGGAATGTACTTGAATTTTGACCAAATATATAAAGTGTTTAGGAAGTACAGGCCTTACTCTAAAGGGAGACCAACTTTAAATAATCTGAAGCTATCTTAATGGAAAAAGCAGGCAAGCAGTGGAATGCCATCCAAGAAGAAGGCATTAAGGGTGCTTTCAAATTAAAAAGGGAAAATATAACTAAGTCAGTATATCCTGCAAATTGTTGATAAGGTAGCTTTGGTCTGTGAGAGGTCACTTTCATTCTAAAATGTTGTGAATTTTGAAATGGCTCTGTTTTGCAATGTGACCTAAGGTTATTTTTCAATTATTTTATTTGAAGTAGATTTTTCAGAATATATATACCTTAGAATTATGAAAGTTGCATATAAAGCCCTACATTAGATAGAGTATATGAAGGCCAACATATAAAACTATTATCTTTGCTTAATGATGCATTACACGAAATGCAGGGGCTAGCATTTCCTGCTACGATATAGTCTTTAATAGATTTGGAACAGTGTATTTGGAGGTGTTTTAGCAAATTGATGTCAATAATCAAGAAGAGTTCTTAGTTGGGGGGTTTTGAAAAGATGATGAGTCAATAAAATATTAAATATTTGGAGAAGAAAACTAGCCCAAGAGCAGAAATTCCTACATCTGTCAGAAAACCTGCAAGCAGTCACTGCTATGCTAGCTGATGCATTCCAAATATATATGAAAGCAGATACAGATACTGCATGACTACAAGACTCGTTTTAATGTTTTTGAAAGAAAATCAATAAGATTTTCTGAAATAATCTTATTTCTTGAAGATAGAGAGTAATTTTAGTGGCAGAACAGAGTGCTCAGATATAGTCAGTTGCCATGGTATCCCTGGATCTATCTGATTTTTCTCTATTGGCCATTGATATGTTATGATCACTGTGGAGTGAGTATGGATATTCTTTTTTTAATTTCAACTGGTGCAGGTGTTCTCTTTTGTAACAGGAAATACACTTATCTCCCATTAATGTTCTCCTGAGGTGGACACCTTTCAGCTGGTCTTTAGCACTTAATGAATATATGCTGCCAAGAATGAGGAAGCCCAACTGGTGCCTTTCATGCACTCTTTTTACACTTGTGATGAACTGATGTGGAGGAAGAAGTGATAATAAAGATGCATTATAAATGATAAAGTGTAATGCATTCTGGGACACTTCAACTGAATCCATCATAACTGAATTTTTTTTCCTCTCCTACTCAGAGAGAAAAAATGAATTTAAAGCAGTTTACCAATGAGGTGATTAGTACAGAGCAAAATACCAATAACCACCAGATGATAATATTAGTGACCAGTTCCAGAAGTTACAGCCATTTCCAGCTGCTTCAGTATCTAATAGTTATTCCATTGTATCCAGGTGATAGTAAGACTTCTGTGGTTTTGATAACAGGAGGCTTTCTTCTCTTACTGATTAAATCTCACTACATGACTTCCACTAACCATTTTCCACAGCTCTTGGATATTGTATACTGGTGCAAAAGCATTCGTCTGAATATTTTCTTTGGACAGGGACAGATCTCTGAGTGTGTATACCGTATTTTCTTCTCTTTCACTGGTGCCACCTGTTGTCTTGTGGAAGTAGAATTATTTTCATACTGTAACTTTTTCTGTCTAGAAAAATTTGAAAGCTAAAAGGTTGCAGATTAGATTTACACCTAAATAATATCTTTTTGGTAACATGCAAAAGGTTTAAAAGTATCATCACTTTTGGAACAAATTACAAGGGAATTCTTCTTTAGAGAAAATTCTTTCCTTGCAAGATTCTGTTTAATATGTTTAATACTAAGAGATTTTCTGATGCAGGATGAAATCTCTGTGGATATAGTAGCTGCCTTATGCATATGTACTTACTACTTAAAAAAATAAAGTGCTTTTACATGCACTTCCATCATTGAGAGATTCTATATTTTCTTTTCATTGTATAATAACCATTCTCTATGAAATTATTAAAAGTACAGATACCAGAAGCAACTTGTTGGTTGTTTTTTTTCTTCTTCTCTGAACCACAATAACTTTCTTTTTTAATTGAAAGGAAACTTGTGCCAGAATGGAGATATTCTGACATGCTTTGATGTGCTTAGGATAATATGTTATGCTTGCAGTCTTTTGAAAAGTAAATCGTGGAGTATTTGCTCCATTATTGGTGAGTAAATAATTGTTTGTAAGCATCTGCAGAATAGTTGAAATAAAGAAGAAAAGACCCCAAACAAGGTGTCTCAAGTGATATTCCATCCCATCAATCCTGGAAATGATATAAAGATTTATATCCTAAGAACATGACATATGTACTACAAGACTGTCATAGGCTGGAACATGCTAGCCTCTATTTCTAAGCGTTGCTTAACTGAGAGAAGTCCATATTGCATTTTTCAGTAATAGAATAATTTAGTTTAAATGTTGTATCCACAGATAGTAATCATTGTGCTAATGCAGAATTAGATATTTGATCTCATGTCACCCAGGGAGTTTGTGCACAGATTTTTCTCTTTTGAACTATATGTTTTTATTGGTCATATCTTGACTTTCAGGATTGACATATGAAGAGGAAAAAAAAAGTATTAATGAAATTCTATCAAAACTGCCACGTTTCACCTGGTTTCTTATCCAAAGCAATGCAAGGCTTTCAAGAAAAACGCTAAGTCAGCCCAAATTCACTCAGCAGTGGGCTCAAGTTCACTCAAAAGGGTTGTGAGCCCTCGCAAACCTTTTGAAGAATCTGGGCCGAGTTTCAAGTCAGCACTGAAACCTGTAATCAGGCAGGATTCACGTGCTCTTCAATTTCCTTGAGAACATTTACCCATCTCTCCCTCAAGTTTTCTGTGGTTTGCTGGGATTTTTTTTTTCTCTTTCAGCATAACAATGGTGGAGCCCGAGTCTTCAAGTAATGATCACTAAATACAATGTTTTCTGCTGCAGACATCCGGCACGAGTCACCCTACTCAGCAGACTACATTGCTACTAATAAAAAGCATTTGCAGAACTAGACAAAGCTCTGATCATTGTTGTGACTGGGGAAAGTCCATTTGTATATCTTTGCTACAGATTTCACATGCCTGTACTAGTGTATGTTTGTAATTTGCTGTTGATTGAAAAAATTGAAACAGAAAAACAGTGATTATCTTTGTATCCTAATTATGCCATTGGTTTTCTCATTTTCACCAAATTTAAAATTAGAATTTCCTTTTTCAAAGGCAGTATATCTACAGTGTAGAAAAGTAATTTTAATGTATTACTATTGTATAGCTATGTATGGAAAGTGGAATAAAAGTAGCTTAAAAGTTCCTTCTTTTTTAGATTTCTATATGAATTTTATACCATTGACATTTGTTACCAGGACAGTTCAGAGCCTTTTCATGTTCCAAAACCTACTGATTCTTGGGAATCCTAAAATTATCCTTGCAAGTTAGCAGGCCAGAAGTCTAGCAGACTGAAAAGGAGAATGAAGTACCAAACTCAAAAGCTTTCTGCTGAAGTGTGCAGATCTTAAATGAGATTTGTGCTACCTGAATGACTGTAAATATAAATCTAATCTAAGCACATGCACAGAGCAGATTGACAATTGCTTTGCACATTGCTGATGCCTAAGTTAATGTGCATGTTCTTGTAGATTTTTTAAGTGGTTTTTCAGTGATCTAAGTGAAATGTCTACAAAAAAATTGACAGAACATAATGGCAAATACATAATTTTTTCACCGCTGTGTGGCAATGCCAGTTTCTTACTTCTAATTTCCTTCACATGTTCACCAAATAAAATTATCCTTCATATAAAACCAGTCATGTTTTCCATGTGGGCCTGCTAGAGCTCTAGTACTTCACTGACCCATGTGTGAATAGGGACAGGGAAGGGTTTTTATTTTTAACTATCAAGCAACATGTAGATACACTAAAAGCTGTAAGGCTGAAACCTTCCTGCTCTTTACTCGGTTTTTCCTCCTCTTGGTAGACAAGTTCTCCTATTTAAGCTTTTGGAATTATTATTTGAGATCTGTTTTTAAATTCCTTTCATTATTTGGTTTATATTAGTGCAAAATTTTAATATTTTTGTTCATTTTCAAGGCTTTGAGTTTTGGTTTGGGGTTTTTTTGTGGTTCTGGTTTTGGATTTCTTTTAAATAGGTTTATCAAAATTTGTGTAGCTTTGTTTGTGTGGTTTTTTGGTTTGAATGGGGGTGTTTGTTTGCTTTTCTTTCAGAATTGATCTACACAAATATATCCTCAGGTGGTTTCTATATATTTTACACATGATATATTTACAATTAACATTATCCTGAACCATCTTTATCTTTCACCTTGTTGCTAATTATTTGATTGTATTTTTATAGCCAAAATAGACCAAGAAAATGAAGAGAAGTCACTGACAGAAGCACATAAAAGGTAAGAAAGAGTAATGCAGTAAGACCTTTCTTTGAAAAATATGTTTATGTAGCAGTTGCTGCATTAGTAGCCAGAATTATTGTATTTTTTGAATAGTGATAGAAATGCATGCAGAAAACTAAGAGCTATTTAGGTATCGTCAATTTTAATTTAACAATTAAAAAGAAATTGAAATTCTTTAGAGAAATATTGTACATTACTCTTGTTTTTCTGAAAATGCATGAACCTTATGCACAAATCAATTCAGAGTATACCATTTGGACTGAGAGAAAACTGTTCATACTACACCAGAATCATGGTGATTTGAGAGACATTTAGGGTTTCCCAAACAAGTATTATTCATTAGGTACCATTTCCTGCGCTTATAAAATGTCCATTTTATAAAAAAGAATGAAAACCTTTTTTTTAATATACTAATGATATGTATAGTTAGATGTGACTTCTTTTGTAGAACTGCTAATAGATTTTCAAATATTTCTGTGGCAAAAAGCAAAATCCCTCATTAAATTTCATTACAGATATGTGCAGTTGAAGGTTTTCAAAATTGGGAACCTCACAGCATTGCACAACATGTGGGTTTTTTCTGATTTTTTTGGAAGAGTTCTCCAGCAGCAGTGTTTAAATGGGACAGATTTTTATCTCTCCCCGCAAGAGATCAAAATATGGCACACATCCTTTATAGGCCAGATTTAGTGAAACTCGCAGTCTGTATTTCTTTTTCTTTCACTAAAAATAGTGTTTTCTTTTTGTACTAGCTGCAGCTACCACTCAATATATGCTAATGAATATATCCATTACATATTCCCAGAACGACGACGTCTCTCAATAGGGTTCCTGTAAAAGATAGCACTGTAAAAGTTTCCAGATTTGGCTATGGTTTGTTAGCCATTCTACAGCCGCAGTGCCCAAATTTGCTACCTGCAGTAATGCCACAGGGCGGTTGACATCTTTCCTGGTACAGCACCACATTTTCTCTCTATTGCCTTGGGAGTGTACTAAAGATGGTACCTGAAATAGAAGCCGAGAGGAGAGTGAGTGTTCCTCTGCCACAAGAACCTCCCTTCTTCTTTGAAAGGACGTGGTAGGTCCTTGAGTGGCACATCAGTGGTGTGGGATCATGATGGAAAAAATGCAACAAAGGGAGTATTAGAGAATCACAGACAGCTGTGTAGAGTAGGTCTGTGTTCCCTTAAAGTTTCATTACAGAATCACAGAATATTCTGAGTTGGAAAGGACCCACAAGGATCATCAAGCCCAACTCTTAAGTGAATGGCCCATACAGGGATCAACCCCACAACCTTGGTGCTGTTAGCACCATGCTCTGACCAACTGAGCTAATATCAGGGTATTACGTTGTCTTGCTCAAGTATATGAAAGGCATTCCTGACATTTCTTAGGTTTGTTTAGCTGCTCAGTTACATAATTCTTATCTTTAAAATTTTCCTTCACAATAAAACTTAGAGAGAAGATACTGCTGTTAGAAGATTTTTGTGATCTCTGACTGCTCTTTTAAGGAAACTTTGTCCTGTGGAAAATGGATTAGAATGCAAATCCAAAGGAGACAGAAATCTAACAAAAATGGAATCTGCAATCTGTTCAGAAAACTTGTGATTTATCACTATCTTTTGGTGTCTAATTCACTTTCCATTCTAATCTTTTTCCCTGACAAGGCTGAAAACATCATATAAAAAAATTTCCTGTTGGTTTAATTAGCACTCACAAAATGGGAGAAGAAAGCAAGCTGCTCCATGGATTCTCATTCAACTTGGCCTGCTTCTTCTGACTTGTCCTAATTCTTTCTTCTCCCCCTGTGTTGATAGTAATAGCTCCTTTTACACAGTTGTCAAAGAAGAAAATTCTGCTTCATTGTTCTTCTTTACTGTGGATATCTAGCAAGGATATTCACAGACACAAACTACTGTGAAACACATAAGAAATAGTGCTAGGACGAGATTAGAGCAAAGTAGATTTTTACTAGTATCTGGGTTACATTTTCTTGCTTCCTTTCACCTTCTCACAGAAATTCTTGATCAGATTAGAGGTATTTGTTAAAACACTGAAGACAACTTCATGTACAGTTTTAGTATTATGTGTGATCATTTCACTGAGATTTTTAATTTAGCTTGGAAATACGTTTTTTGGCAGGGGTGGGTGAAAAAGAAAATGAGAGCTTAAACTAAATAAAAGATTAGTTGCATTTGACTAATCATAGGTAGATAGCTGTGCATAGGATGATGAGACAAGCAAGTAGTGCAAGAAAAAGTGATGGATTAGATGGAGCAAAGTTAATGTGATTAATGTGCTTAGATTTTTCTTGTTGAAGTGGATGACTTCAGCCTGTGTATAAGTTCAGGTCTACTGCATGGAAGCATTTCTTCAGCTTTCATTAAAAACTATGAATTTATTATTATTATTATTATTGTTAGTTTGTCTCCAGTAAAATACAAAAGTCTAAAAGAAAAGCTCTTGCAGCAATAACAAAAAAATGTTTCTGAAATGAATAATGATTTGGGGGAAATGCAGCAACGTGTATTTTTTAAAAGCTCGGTTGTGCAATAGATGAGCTGAAATGGAAAGTTAATCTTACACACAAAATGAAGACAAAGAAAATGGAATGTCTGCTCCAAGGACTCCATACAGTGTATAGCTGTTCATTTGTCACAAGTGAGAAAATGTTTAATCAGTTTTGAAATGATGTATTCTCTCTTTATTTATCGTGTTTAGTGACTTTAAGAGTGTCAGTATGTAAAGTGTTTATCCAAGGAATGGATTTCTGGCACATGGATAAAATGAAAAGTGAAATGTTTAGCTCGCAATAGGCATATGTTCCAAAATCTCTCTAAGTATCCTGAGATGAGAAGAAAGCACACAGGTCTATGTTTATCTAGCTTACGCAGGCAGACAAGGAAGGCTCCAGCCTGGTATTAACACTGAAGTGACATGGAATGTCTTCACCGAACCCCAAACAATTACATCATTCCCTTAACAATATTGATAAAGTGTAATAAGAAAGAACCTGGCACTTTGCAATTAGATCCTCATTGCTAAATGCTTGAGAAACTGTGAAATACTTGTCAAGTTAAAGCAAAAACCACTCGTTTGGGGGGAGGTGAAAGAAGCATAACAGAAAAGAAAAAGGAGGAGGAGGAGGGAAAGAGATGCTTCTGTATTTTAGGAGTCCTCAATTTGGTGCTTTTCTTTATTTAATTTTAAAAACTATCTTCTGTCCCAAGACTCATATTATACATACATTCTCTGTTTTCTGATTTTCATTTACTTAGTATTAGATATCTTTCACCTTTCAAGATGCGATTTTACTTAAGCAGCAAGAAAAAAAATTGAAGCACTATTGTTTCCAGGTATACTTAATTCAATTTTAGAATGGGATAGACTTTGATCATAGTATCCACAGCAAGCAGAAACCAAGATTGCAACAAAATTATTGTCCAGATAATAGGACAACTGATGTCTCATTTATCATGCTAGGACAAAAGGCAATAGCAACAGCAGCAATATAATTTTACAGACTTATAATCAGGAATTAATTAGTTACTCCTCTTCTTGCACTTAATTTTTGAAGAATCAATAGCTAAACAACCTGACTAGAATTACTAAAAACAGCATTCAGTGAAGTTGAAGGTCCTAATTATCTGCCTTGCTACCTGAACAGCTGAATAGCTTTAGAGGAATAGCATGCAGCTTTATTACTTTCTTATTATACCTCAGCCTGTATTGAGTTCTGATCTCCTTAGAAGGCTTCCAGATTCATGTCTTTTTTAGAAGAAAATAAATCCAGACTTGTAACACTGATCTCTCTTTTACTGAAATAGTTAAGATGATCTTTTTCTTTCCCTTTACCTGCAAACATTTGTGTCTTCTTGGAATAACACCTTGGGAATATTCAAAAACTGAACTGGAGATGTTTGGGGTTTGTATCCAAGACACAGATGATCTTCAATTTTTTCTGCTATCTCTCAGTCTAGCAATGAAGCACTGGATTCTAAATTCAGCGCAGTAGCACTGAAAATTGTTCATTTATTCATATTTCATATAATTAACTCATTGCACTAAGAGACAATGTAGTACTTCAGATAGTATAACCCTGCTTGAAGTGATAAGTCACTAAGTCAACAGTCCCATATACTGGTGGCTTAAAACAGTTCACAGGTTTTTCCTGTTGATGCCTAATGAGAACTGGAAAGACAGAAATGCTGCTCGTTGTCATGACTTTCTGTATATCACAGATTTTAAAAAATCCTAGAATTCAATCTTTGCTTCAGTAAATCTCAGTGCATTGTGAGAATATATATTTGTTTTGTGAAAAGTCAAACAGAGGACTTCTTGCCTTTTGACATAAGTATCAACCGGGGAATTTAGGATGTGTGTGGCTTGGTATGGAATGCTCATCTTTCCATGTTGGGATATTTTTATTTGGTTTATTTTATAATTTTCTTCCATTACTTGCACATTCCAGTGATTTTTAGGCTTTTAAGTGCTTCCTGAGTGCAGCCTCACAGGCACCTCTTCTGTTTTCAGAACTTTTAATAATCCAGTTAGAAATGTGTTGTTGCTTTCTTTTGCTGTAGCAACAAAACGACATTAATTTTGAAGAGAAATGTTTACCTTTAAATTCCCTGCAAAAAAAAGTGCTTCTGACACAACACTCTTTGCAGACTTCCATTGACTTCACTGAACATGAGACTTGGGGAGGAACAAAAGTTTACACCTGCTTATGAGCTGACAAGTTGATGACACTTAGAGAAATAGCAGACAGTATGGTACAATGGCACTGCTGAAAAGCAACACCTCGAAATGTAGCACCTAAGTCTGGTAATCCTTTAAAACATTAAATGTTCCTCCTGCCTCGCTACCCTCCACACAATGTTTTGGATTGCTTCCAAAAGTGAACTGTAAAGTTAAAGTGAAAATTGAGTTAATGATTGAAATAAATTGGTGAAAAGCTTAGAATGGAAGAGGTATGTAGTTTAAAAAAAAACAACAGCACGAAACTTTTAGCTGAAAGGCAAGAATATGCTAGTGGACTCTGTCTTTCACTACTCTTTGGCCATTCATCCATTGTTGGTTCCTTCACTGTTATGTCTCTTTTCTCGCTGTGTGGCTCCCAGCGTGCAGGCTGGAATTGCTAGGGGTAATACATTTCAGACTGTAGGTATACATTAGTTGGATCAGCAAAAAGTAAATACTTGCTGAGCAAAGGAAATGTGTATAGAAGAAGCTTACAGACTGTTAAACAGTTTGGATCATTCTAGTTTAGTATCCTGTCTCTGACAAAATATCAGGACCTGTAGATATGCAGTAATGGAAACTTAGCCAGAAGTTTAGTTATGTCAGAAAGTCTCTTCTAAAATATGGGTAATTGATCTTACCCTGAAAGATGGAAGTCCTTGTTCTTTTCTGAAAATATCTGCCAAATGACACAAGTCCTTAACCATTTGGATGATTGATTTTTGCCTCTAGGAGCATTATGTTTTCTTTTAAATATGTTGGTCTACTTGCTTTGAAAAATAATTTTATTTTATTAGCTTTAAATTAGTTTGCATTTAATGGCATTCAGTGCTAGTATGAACAAATGGTAATATAACAGACTGGGTACAATTCAGAGATCTAATCTGCAGTGTAAACTGATCTTTGTGCAATTTATTCTAAAGTTTATGTAGAGGATTTTTTCTTAGATCTTACAGTAAAAGAGAAAGGATATTAGTTTAAGGTGCAACTAAGGTACACAGCTAAGTAGAATTGATAACAATACAGCTAAGTAACATTCTGATAACAATAGAGTTAAAATAACTTGGGTCTGATCAACCCAAAACTAATGCTGTGGCATCAAATTGAGGCTTAAAAAAAGATAAAAGAGTGGAAGAATCATGTAGCTAATGAAACTAGTGGAAAGAAAAATACAGGAATTAAAGTTTTTCAATGTGGCATATTTTTTGGCTTCCAGTTTATGTCCAGCAGGTGGTTTCACTGAGTAGCCCTCAAAAATTCAAGATATTCCTCTTGAGCTGTTGCAGCTGAAGTAAAATGCTCGTGTGCGTGCATGTGTGTGTGTGATTAGCTCCAGTGTGTCTCCATTGTGCATCAGCTTCTGATTATGTTCAGTAGGATTTCCCTTTCATCATATTGTCTACCTGAGCTGTTTGGTTAGATTGTTTCCTAAGACCTTCACAGTACAGTGTTCACATTTGCAAGGACTGTGACTTAAATGTGGATAGCACGTCTCTTTTACACTCTTGTGCTGATTTGCCACATTTGTTCCGTTCTTCCTTGCTGTATGTTAAGATTTACTTCAAATATTATAAGATGTTGCTGTTGTCATGCATATGCAAAAAGAAAAGCAGAACGTCAGGGATGGGATTTAATTAGGTCACAACTGCTGAATTAACTCATCTGGGAACTATCCAGTAATAATCTGTACAATATAGGTCATTCCTTCCATAATAATTTCCAGCTGATGGAAGGCTGCCATCTACAAGCCCCTCCATGATACAGGGCTTGCCTCAGCCTACTGTGTTTCTCATATATGGAGATCAAGTTACTGGGGGAAAAAGTGTGGCCTCTTTACTCTTCCTCAGTTTGTTCCTAGGCCTTGTTGCCTTGTTTCTTGACTGCCTTAACAGGCTAGTTCACAAACAGCTTTACTGGGCCAGATCCCTTCCATACTGTGTCTTAAATGAGGGCTTCTCATGAGAACCTCACTCGCTTATTTTCTCAACTGCTGCCTGAAAGATGGTTCTACATTAATCAGTCTGTTGAGGAGGTAAAACTTCCTTCTTCACCCTAAAGAAAACAACTATGGCCATGGTCACCCCAGACCAGAAACACCATGAAGCCTTTGTGTAATCCTTGGGACGTGATGGGAACAGCTCCTCTAGACATGAGATAGTGTTCTTAGGCCAAAGGAGTATGGCTTGTTTAGCTTTGCTTGGATGTGCGAATATTGATGATTCACAGATCCAGTGATACGGTTATTTAATACAATATTTCTATTAATTCCAGCTGCCACCTTTTCATTTAGACTTAATCCTTATAGAAAATGCTGCCCATTTTCTCTACTCATCTACACAAATATTCTGTCATTTCTATGAAGAGAATATATTGGAATAACTTGAGAGTTGAATCTTAAGTGCTTAAAGTTTGAAAAATGCAAGTAAGGACCTTTCAACCTGACAGTTCATCAAGACAGATTTTAGTCTTTCAATTTCCTTTCATGGGATTTTGTTGTAATTGACTCTAAGAAGCTCCCATGAACAGTTCTGTTTTCAGCAAAGGCAGGATTTCTTCAATTCATAGTTGTCCTGGCCTACAGTATTAGTGGAAGCATGTTAAGGAGAGAGCTCTTGTACAATGAATTAAGTAAGAACACTATCCAGAGCAACCCCAAAGGTCTAGAGTGAAACTGTACCTCAAGACATTTAAAATGATAGGATGTTCTATAATACCCAAGTATTTCAGAGCATTTTTATTCTTTATTTTTCAAATAATAGAAACTGAAACCTAAGTTTGACTTGAGCACCAAAACAGAAGAGAGCACATGATTATGCCCAAAAAACCTCTGTACATTCATTTCATTTTTTGTATTTAGAGTGTATTTTTGTCAATGCACATATAAAAAATGTAATCTATGATGAATTATATTCTTAGAGCATGAGTTTATTTTATGTGTACCTAAAATTTGGTAAAGCATGTGTGATTTCTGTCTAGATATCTAAATAATCGGTTCTAGACTTCAGACAAATTATTCTTGCATTACATAATATACGTTATATATATTATATAAAATATATGTTATAACATATTAACATGAGCAAGCACACACAACTTAAAAATGCATTTGAAGAGTCATGCTAATTTTTTTTTCTTTTTTTCCTCGGAGTGGCCTGTTTGAATACAAATGTCAGAGGCAAAAAAAACACAAAGTTAGTTCTGTTTCTAATGTACTATCTCAACTCATATTTTAATCTGAATAATGTTCTTGAATAGAGACATAACCTTTAAATACGCACAGCAGAATTTAGGTTCACATAAACCCCAATTACTGGGTGAGATGTAGCTGGCAAATACTTTGTACGTGATATAGTGAAGGTAGCAAAAATACCTCCAACCTACATTTCCTGACCTTTGATTTTCAAATGGCTGGAGGCTCACTCAGTCTATGCAGAATGACTCTTTAAACACTGTACTTTTTTTTTGTCGTCAGAAAAGTTCTGTTTTCCAAGATTTCCAAGTTTTTCCCTCCCGATGAAATCTAGCACCCAATCCTAAGTAACCTTGGATAAAAGATGGCATTGTTATATCAGTGGAGCATTTGCTTACATCAGAGCAATACAAAAAACTCCAAACACAACTCAAACACAACCCCAAACACACAAAGGAACCAGGTTGTAGCCTATTGTTTTAGAGATGAATGAGAATAAAAATAGAAAGTAAATAAGTAATTAAACCAGTGAAGGAAAATCTTGCCAAATACTTATTAAATGTAGTATTAACTGTGATCCCTGATAGCCTAATGTCTCCAGAAGATATAAGCAACAAGAATTGATTTGGCAAATTTCATCATACCCAGCCAAAATATCTTAATCTGGACCTGAAAAAATTATTTTCTCAAATAGAGATTTTGAAATTTTCAGTGCTAAAATTCACCTTTCAACAAAAGTAAAATTTAATTTAGTTATGGCCATTTTATTTTGGTGCTTTTCAACCTCCTGTTATGAGGTACTTTGTCCCTGAAAGACAGGACTACAGAAATACTCGCACATGGAATGAAGGAAATACAAGGGTCTGAAGTAAGAGTTAAACTGAGGTTTAAATTGCAATCTGATATGTGAAGGGCTTATTCATGGTTAACACCATGAGATCATCAGTCTTCCTAAAATTTTAGTTTTCCCACAATGTTTAAGTGCAAGGCCACAGACCTAATGCCTATTGAATTTAACAGTCTGTGCTACAGCATATGCTCTGCTTCAGTTACTGGGTCTGCTGCCATCAGTATAGGATATGGAAGTTGTGCATTTGCGTTACTAATCATTATGTACAACTGATAATATTGATCGTTGTAGAGGAACTTAAAGCTGTAAAACATTTCTAGTATTGGCAAAGAGGGTGTCAAAATTCTCATGAACAAGACAGACTGTTCCATCAAAACGTAATTTTCTGTTCTTCACATTGGATGCTTTTGTTGGGCTTTTGTTGGGACAAAAAATAATGGTATTTCAAAGGTAGAGGGATTTTTTTGCTGTTACCAAAGCTGTTAATTTTAATACAGTTGGAGCAATAAAAAACTTTTTTTCTGTTTAATATGAATTTATAGGAGGCAAGGGACTAGAGATGAGGGAGATGACTTAGGATTCAAAACATTGCAAATTTTTGGCAAGTTTTTTTTTAGAGGAAAGGAAAAAACTCTTGAGACCTTTGTTTTCTAAGGAACAATATTACAAAATACATAGTTACACAATATAAATTGGCAAATGAAAGAAGAGATTAATGATTTTGGCAGCTAACTTAAACTGGCATATTATCTCAACTTTCTTTTTAATATAAAAAAGTTACTTTTCTTCCTTTATAAAAAGGGGGAAAAATAAAAGGACAAGAAGAAATTTCTTACCAGCATTTAAGTACTAGATATCTTCAATTAACCTTTATTTATTTTTATATTTTCTCACTTATAATTGTGCAGGACAAGAGACAGCACTGAGGAGAGGCAATGATACTCTTTTTTGAAAAAAAAAAATGAAGAAAGTGATATAAAGTTATAGTACAGAGAAGGACTCTCAACAAACATCAATAGAAAATTACAACCTTCTTAGGATGCCGTGCATATAAAGTTTACTAGCAGTCTTGTGCTATCTCAATAACCAGGATGCTGTTTCATTTTATATAATTTTGTGTGACTTTGTTGAACAGATGGGTATTCTGTCTGAAGATTAACTCTCACTATTGTTTTCGTATGTTGAATACACTAAGAATATATATAAAAAGCCTTGACCTCTTTACAAAACAAAACAAGAATTAATAAGATTACTCAAAAGATTAGCTTCCAGGAAGCACATACATTTACCTACAATACTGTAGTCATCTTCCCTATGTAGCATTGCAGGATCAGCACTCTGAAGAGGCTTATATGTCCATCAACTCAGTTTGGCTTTAAATAAGACTCATGTCAGATTTAAAGTAGTAGGAGGCACATACAGTCTTTTCTTTCCCTTTTACCTTTTTTCTTTTGGTAGACTGTGCTTAATTATAAATTTTATTTGGGTTTAATTGAACTAAAATGTACTTCAGTAGCTTCAGCCTGATTTAGAACTGCTTCTGAAACACAACTGCTTCACAAAACCAACACAGTACCACCATTTGCACTAACTGTTCTTAATCTCTAATGTACATAAATGATGCTTAGCAATTTATAAAGCCAAAATAGTAAAGAATATCCAGGTTCAAACGTCAGCCAATGTACATAGGCTGTTAAACAGTGGAGAATAGAAACAGTTCTTTCTGCTTTTAAATCCACATTGAAACAAATCTTGACCCTTGCAGGTAATTTAGTTTGCTGCATGGGGAAACCAGATGCATGTGTGTTTGTGCGTGGGTTCGCCATTTCTCAGAAAGATCAGCCAGGATGAGTCTGTACCTATGGTTACTTTGCTACTTGTTTGACCACAGAAGCCTGATCAAATAATGCTGAGATGAAACTACTGCTGTCTGTTGCTTAGTATTGTGGATTTGTCTTCTAATTGCTTTTTCGTTTTTCTTTTTTTGTTAACAAAATAAGTATTTTTGTTGATGGCAGGTGCTTTATGTCCTCTCCCTCTATGTTGCTTGACCTGCTGCATACATTTACATACATGTGTGCAAGTGCATGTTGCACATGTTTATAAACTGGCCAGTGCATCACAACAGCAGTCTTGAATCTGAATCATTGTCTGCAACTTTTTGCTAGCTGTTTTCAGAATGGAATGGGAAAAAAGCTGAATAATCCATAGCTGCTCTTAAAATTTTCCTAATGGATCAGATCTATTAGCTAGTATTGCTGTCAGTGAGCCATTTGCAATGTGAATAGCTTCTTTTCTTTCTCATATGATTTAATTTGGTTTGGCTGTTAGTTCATCCATTCCTTTCTTGCCTCCAAATAGAAAAATCACTTCCATGGGCTCATAGTTGTACTCAAGGGAGCACTCATAAAAATTCAGTGATTCATTCATCAAATTTCCACATTTTAGTAAGCAGTGAGTTCAGACATCAGTCTGCAGTGATATTTCTGAATTACACAAACACTTGAACCAAGGAAATTAAAGACAAGAAAGGGAAAAAAGGAACTAACCATCTTTCTTGATTTTATTTCCTTCCTTAATTGTCAGGGATAACCAACTCTTCCATTGTTTTGAGAGAGTTGATGTTTTTTAATTCTCCTTCAGGGCCAACGTGAGGGGTATGAAACCCAGTCTGAAACCTGTTTCAAGAATTCTGGCTTTTGCCATGTCAGGATAAGAGAGTAGTGTGAACATCACTGTCTAATTTTTAATCATGCTTGAAAAGTCAGGCTGTTTGAAGCAAAGGCAGTGACCTCCTCTACCTCTTTTAATCCCTGAAACTAAGTAGCATGCCCTTCCTTCCTCCATGACTGAAAGATCTTCCCTAATGCACATTCTTTTCCTTTAAGACACTCAGGAAGACTGTGGATAAGTATGAGCTTTTTCACTTGAGAAATGGACACTAAACAAGCTTTGCAATACTTATTTCATAATAAATGTTTAATTTTACAGAGAGGTGAAATGAAATTCAGAGGGGTCAGATAAGTTTCCCAAAGTTGTATGATGCAGAAAGTATTTTGAGTACAGGAAGAAAATACTTTTGAACCCTAATCCCTTATTTGATTCAAAATGCCTTTGTGATGCACAGTTAGGAATAGTAACAATGGTATTTGCATGTATTTTGTTCCAAAATCTGCTGAAGAATCACCAGGAAGATCTGAATAGGTTGGCTCAGAGAAAAGCACCAGACATATTTAAGATATTTATTGTCTGTCTGAAGTCTGAAAGGATTGTATCTATTCTTGGGGCTCAATGACACCCAAATTTCTCTTTGTATTTAAAATGCATGTCCCCTCCTGGAATTAGCCTTGAGATATGTCTAGTTTGACATATGTAAACATTTCCAAATCAGATATTTAAAGACCATGGTAACAGAGAGGATTTATTGCAGTCTATGTTTTATTATTTGATGCATTTGGATTCACTTTATTTGTTTTGTTTTTCATGTGTGAATTATGCCATTTTATCTACTTTATCTACTACAAAAATGACAGCATCAAATGTATAGCAAGCAGGTTTCCATATGTCTTCTAAAAGCACTGTAAGAGACTTAGCTGCTAAATAAGGGTAGACTTCTCTGGCTGGAAAAAAATATAGTAACTGTCTTGACTGTTTGATCTGCATGTATAGAAAAAAAAAGTTTGATTCATGGAGACTTGTGCCCTGAAGTATTACTGTGTTGAGCTGATGTCGTGTGCATTGTTACTGGGCACTGGAAAGGTGTGACGTGTTAACAATGACAACCTGCTATGCTGCTGCTGTTTCACATTTCACAGACAGCTAATTTTCCTTACCTCCCAGACTAACTGCTAGGGAGGCAAGCAACGTGTATGAGCATTTCTCTTCTCTCTATAAACCTAGTAATTACATTACAGCTGTTCAACACAGCTGTATACATGTGTAAGGTTGTACTCAGTGTGCAAGTGGCCCTCAGGAAGATTTTCAGTCACCAGAGAAGAAAACATTGGCTATCTCCTCCTGCTCCTAGAGGATAGTTGGAATAACTGAAGAGTAATGGAAGTCTTTGCATCTCTAGTAGGTGCTAGTGCTGTTTATCTTTTTTATTATTGTTATTATTATTGAGCATTCTCCTATACAGTATGAATTTCATTTTGATTGGCTTTCTGTTTCTTGGGATGTTTTCTTGTGATGGAATTCTAGCTCATTATCTTAAATATGAAAGCATTGCTTAGGATGGCCATTCACTGTCAAATTCTTTTCTCATTATTGTCATTTGCAAAATGTTTTGAAGACACATTTCTTGAAACAACACTTATTTGAACTTCTGACTTTCTCTGTTCTGTAAATCATTAACGGACTTCGTTTAAAGAGCTGCTTTAAAAATAAGTCATTGACTCAGCTGATGCCTGCAGATTTCTCTCTTGTTCTTTATTCCTCATGTTCCTGCAAAAATATTGTCAGATCATTCTGAAAATTCACATGAGCCTTTGATATGACTTCCTCACTAGCCAGCTGCAGAGCTATAAGTCTGGGGGAAGAGACAGGAAGAAATCCCAAAATATCTCCCTGATATATTTACAGTCTTGAAAAAGGTTGAAAATATGTGACAATAGGACAAAGCAGTGCAGCTGACTGATGAATGTCAGGGATGTTCTTTTTGAGTGATACTGTGGGATCAGAGGATAGATGATAAATATTTTTCCCAGTATAAAACTGTGGGGAAAATGTAAATAAATTAAATAGAATACTTTAATCAATAGTATTACTCATCTATAAACCATTCAAAAAAAACCCCAAACCAACCAACAACCCCACAACAGAACCCAGCTAAAAAAAAAGGCATTCTGTTTATTAGTCAAGCACTCACCTAGAGAACGGAATGCCATGGTAGACTGAGAGAGCTGAAGATATGGCATGATCAGGTAAGGTGGCATTTGAGTATCAGTCATGGGTTGAAAACTGAGGATGTTTTTGTCTTCTGTATTTTTATGGGCTACACCTTTGTTGCTCAACAGGTTCAGTTTACTTCAGATGGAAAAATGAATTGCAAATTAAGAGAAAAAATGTGTAGAATTTGATTGGTAAACAGATGTTAAACTTGTAAGCTGTAGGCTTTTTTATTCAGAAATAGGATAATATATGTAGATGTCTATTTTTCAGGTTGGGGAAAACAGCTGGAATATTGGATTTGAGAATTAGAATAAACAGTTCCATGGAGAATTTGTGAGATTGACCCTTCTGAATGGTTGAATCTTTGTATGTTATTGTCACCATCATAATCCATGAATGAAGATACAACTTCTGTGACTAAAATTACATTTCCTTCCATTTAACTGGAATTGGATTTTTCCCCACAGTTAAAGTGATTAAAACTGTGATGCGTGCTTCAGAGAAAATTATCATAGAAGTCAATGAGTAGTAATAGATAAGTGAGCAAAGGACCTACAATTACACTTCAAGAGAGCTTTCCATTGATTTTTTTCATAAAGTAAGCAATTCTGCAGTGGCTTCTAAGTTGAGCTTCAGGTGGGGAAAAGGTTCTTAAAATCTCCAGTACTTACAAAACATAAAGTGAAAAAATAAAATGGAATAATAGTTAATCAAGCAATATTTTTTTTAAATATTCTGTACCTTCCTGTAACATTCCTGAAATAAAATAGAAGCAATTCAAACTCAGAAATACGTTAAATTTAGTTGTAGTCACAGTCATCACGCAGTGTTGCAAATACGACCTTTGCACTTCAGGAGTAGTTTTTACTTGAGCAGTAGCTTTTGTGTTTGCTACACTAGTTTTACTTTTGCTGTGCTCAGAAGGGGTTGTTGGATTGTTCTGGTAGAGTCCCAGTGGGCACCTGCTTTCTAGCACAGCTGCTCCTGGCACAGTTTTCTGTTGCGTCCTTTCTTGTTTAGTACAAAGCAGGTTTGTGTCTTGATATTTCTGTGTAGGCTCCAACCTAAGCTATTGTGTTGTAGCATAGATCTAACAGAACTTGAAGAAGTTTATTTACAGTCCTTTATGGGCTTTGACTCTGTTTTGAAAACAGCTTTAAACACAACAGAGAAGCAGTATATGGGCAGCTGTGGATATCTGGATTTGCAGGGCTGTGGGCAGTGTGTTCATTTTAGCTTTTGAAATGGAAAATACTTCGGTCAAAACCAGAACTTATGATAAATGCCAGATCCCAGCTTTACAGAAGAATCATCTTACATTGTATACTTACTTGTACATGAAGAGATCAGAACTGTTAATGTTTTAATATTCTTTTATTTTAGATTTGCTACCAAGAATAATTAAATACTATGTCAGCATTAAGTAAAAAAAATTTACATCAGTGGGTACTGAAGCATTTGCTATTTTTGCTTTCTTTGACAGCTTTTTGGAAACTACAGCCTATTTCTGTATGAAACCAAAAATGGGCGAGAAGGAGGTGTCCCCACATTCTTTCTTCAGTATTTGGCATGAATTCAGTTCTGACTTCAAAGACTTCTGGAAGAAGGAAAACAAACTTATTCTTCAAGAAAGGTACATTTGTTTGTTTGTTCAAAGGCTTTTCTCAAAGAATGTTATTGGGAGCAATCGCACAGAAACCAGTCAGCCGCACTTCATTAGCACACAACCTATTGAATGCCTTTTGGAGTTTTCTCAGGTTTTGTTTTTTTAACAGATCATGACACCCACCCCCACCATCCCCAGCCTCTCAGTTGTCATAATTTTTGAATGGGATTTTAATACCATTTTGTGCTAAAGTTTTTTGGGTCCATTACCTGAACAGTGTTTTTTGGCAGAGCATGTAACTGCTATGCTACTACGAATCCAAGAAATTGAAGACTTGGCTTAGGTCTGAAAGTTGATTAAAGATTTTCCATTAGCATATTTAGTCAAAGAAAGTCAAGGCAGCAAGACATGGCATATTGTGAATATTTGTCTGATGATACTGGGAAAAAGGAAGACAGAAGGAATAAGTCAATTGACTCTGCATTAAAAAAAGGCTCAGACTGAATTGTATTGCAAATCACAGCCAGAGGACATGAGCAAGTGTGGTATATATGGCATAAAGAAATGAGACAGTAGCTTTGAAAAATCAGCCATTCTGTCTGGTCCATGTTTTAGAAGAGTTATGAAGTCTGTTTTCATCTACATGCAGATAGTCCATTGTGGTTACCCTTCATTTATAAAAGTTATGCCAAGAATTAATCAGTTGTTTAAAAACTAATAAATGTCATATAAGGACAAACTAAACAAATACAAACATGAAAATACTAAGTACTGTTATATAATCCTGCAACTGTTAGCAACTTGAGTGACCTCGGTATACTGATAATGAAGCTACTTCTGAGATTAGACATTAATGGGACCGAAGCTGTATATTAAGTTGTTAACTTCAGTCCATTATTAGGTAGATTGACAAGAACAGGCCCTTTTTTCAAGTATACCCATCCTATGCAATTGTCACAGATATCTGATTTAGAAAGTTCCTGAAAACTTTCCTGAGGCACCTATACAATCAGTGTTGTGTTTACCATACATATTTGCTCTAAGTGGATACATTTTGAACAAGTAGTCTCACAGTTAAGAAAACTGGATTCTCCTACTATAGTAAGAGCATGGTGCAATTGTGAACACAGTACAGCAGACCTCCAGAGATCTATTTCATTTTACTGACTGGCTGGATTAATTTTATGTAATTAAGTATATCTCTTTGAAATTGAGTTGACAGTTAAATAATATCTTTCATTTCCTACGCAGAGATGTAGCTGACTACTTAATATAGGTTAATTTAACCTTGGATATTTTACAGAACAGGATTTAAGAAAGATGTCCTTTTATTTCAAAATACTAAGCTATTTTCCTAAAAAAAAACTAAAAGAAAACAACAAAAAACCTTCAGAGCACTCTCCCTGCAAAATAGTTTTCTTTAAAAAGACATTAACTAAACAAGCACAAAACTTCTTCCTCCTGTTTTTCTTAAACATCTAAAGCTTAAGACAATAATAGGGTTGTGATACAATCATTTAACCCTCCTTAAGTTCAACGTATGTGCATACTAAGAGGATGTGTGTCTTCCAGCTTAGCCCTTGTAGGGCAAGGGTGTTCTTAGCCTGAAAGGAACAGAACATATATAACCTACAAAATGGCTGCAGGTGCAAGAAGTGACAGCAAAGGGAAAGGACAGTGAGAAGGACATACAATGGGGAAAAAACCCTTCCTGGGGAGATCCCTAGGAAGAGCAGCAGGGAGAACAAAACCCAGACTTGGAACTGGTGGGTTGAAGGAGGCTTTCCCAGGGGGACAGACAGGACTGTGTAACTTCAGTCCAGGAAGTCTCTAAGACTGAAAATGATACATCCTGAAAATCACAAGTAGATTTCATTTGTTCAGGTGAGGCAGGGCTTAGACTTTGGGAACCTTTGATTTCTTGGTTGTGATCAGCTCTCAGAGATGTTTAGCACAGTGCTGTGTCAGGTCTGCCAAAGTCAAGCTCTCTTAATTTTAGGAATTAGAATATTTTGGCCAAATTGGCAGTAAAAGTTTTTCAAGTAAGCATATAATTTTCCCGAAAATGAAGATTCTTCTTTGGTTAAACAATTGTCTTATCAAAGCCTTCGCACAGAAAATACTTTGTCTCCAGTCGTAGTTCAGCCTCTTATCTGAGGTTGTCTTTTAGGCTTTTTTCCTTGATTTCACCTTTCTGCCTCTCTTAGTAAAAGACAAGATGCTGTGGTATTAAGGTGTCTCGGTATTGAGAAGTCAAAGGAGAAAATTCTTGATGGAAAAATATGTGTTGGCCAAAGGTGTAAGAACATACATGATGGTTTTCAAAGTCTCAGCCTAGGTTGAGATATCCGTAGGTGACAAAAATCTGCCTGTTGGCACTGAAATACGAATAATTATTTCAAACAAGTAGATTTTCCCCTTTAGCTGATGTTTTTGAAAGTTTTTTTTGCTGGTAAAGTTGAAGAGAAGGCTAGAACTTTAATGGTCAGAGAAACTTCCTGTGCTTGTTCTTTGGCAGCAAAATCAAGTGACAGAAATGGTAAGACTTTTTAAAAGACTGTGGTATGCCACATTTGGTGAAACATTAACCAAGCTTCTGCCTCATGACACATACTTTATATACAATAATTATTTATAAAATGTATAACTTTATTCCCTTTGCTTTTAAAGTTTGATCATCTTTCTCAACCCCTGGTTGGTTTGGAGAGGGAGTTTTTGCCTCTCCCTTTACTTCAGTGTTTAGTTTAACAAACTTTTATGTTGTGGGTAATGTTTCTAGAGTATTTTATATCCCAGTTTCTGAATGGACTGCTAAGAGTGGCTGTTCCTTATTTAGTCTCTGCAAATGTGGGCCATACTGTTTTACGATAATTTTCCCAAAGGATTTTCATAGATAATATTCCCTAAGGTGGTACTACTTTTTGTTACTGATAGATTAAAAGTGTATGCTTTAAAGAAAACAGTCAGACAGTTCTTATTTCAAATACTTTTCACTTGGCATTTCAACTTGCATATTGGTTTGTCAGGCATTTATATGCAGAAGATAAACACTGAAGTGTCAGAATTTGTATTTCCTTATGAGAAGATGAGAAAAGAAAAATGGTGCAAAGTTAACCAATTAATTTTTCTGAAATTTTCTACTGCTTTCACTCTTCTCTCACTTGAAGTAAAACAGAACCAGAAAATACCAGCTGTAGAGAAAATTATGCATGATAAACTCTTAAATACAGTAGCAATAAATAGAAAAAGGCACCTGAAAGTTGCAGTAAAAGCATAGGTCTGCCAAGAGGCTTTCTGAACAGTGCTATTTTTTTGTAGTCACACTGCACATAAGGCTAACTAGATCCTTCCAACAGAAATTGATATTGGGTTATTTATAAAGTTTTCAAAAATATTGTGTGGAGATTGAAATTTCTGATGCTATGTCTATCCTAAATATGTATCCTTCTAAGTGAAAATTTTCAAAAGAATATTACTTCTTTCTGATTAAGCAAGTTTAATAAACCAAACCAAAACAAAAGCACGATCAAACAAAGGCACAATCAAACTTCACAGGGCATATTTTGAGTTTTTAAAGTTCTTGTTGTCACTGTCCTTCAAATATATATTTGTCAGTCTTAGTCTATGGTTTGCATTCATACTTTGCAAACTCTTGAAAGGTCTGCTGTCAGTATAGCCTGCATTGTATGCTTAGTCAGCAAGAAAGACTAGAAGAGCTGACATATTTTCCCTAATACTTTTTCAATGTTGTTTGAAAAGAGAGAGTATGATTTTGAACTTTGCAAGCTTCCTGTTGAGAATCCTTATTATCTATACGTGAATGTCAGGTGCTGCATACCCACAGATGCACGCTGCTCTCTGAATACACAGTCAGATAATACACAGCTGCAGTAACAGCTCTGCAAAAGTCTCATCTTCTTAGGAAAACCAAAGCCAATTACACCACCTATCTACAAATGCCTTTTTTTCCCTCCTGTATTGAAAACAAGTGTCTTTTACAAACTGACTTTCAAACATATTAACCATTTTCTCACTAATCTCTGTCTTTCTTTCATTTCTACCCTGGTTTCTTTATATTTCTGAGGTAGATATATTCAATCTTAAGTGTACTGTTCCAGTTTAGCACTTCTGTGAGAGCAAGAAGTATTCTGACTTTTCTTGACATCCAGCAAAGGCCTGCAGAACTGTTGCCCAGACCCTACCATTTACCTAGGAACAAGGAAAACATATCCTGTCCTAGGAATGAAAAGATAAAGGAGATCATGAGACAATACCTGACACAGCCCAAGAGGGAAGTCTTGAAATGTTAGGATAAATTAAAAAGAAAAAAAAGTTAAGCAACTGCTGGTTATGGCAATCAAATACAGAATACGTGAGTCCTTTACAAAAATAAAATTATTTATCAGAAAATCTCATATTGGTATGGATAGCAATGATTCGTCTTTAGGACTATATCTTCATATTTTCTTTATGGCCATGAAATACAACCTGGGTCATTACAGTAGGAAAAATCAGTCAGTTCTTTAGGAAATTTTATGTTTTAAAGTTCCGTTGCTGTCAAAGTTTAGTATCAATATCATTAGGTCGTAGATGCCAGTTCAGCTCTCTCTAGAAACAGGTCGATAATGTGGCAGAAACTCGTATGTAGGGCCGCAGTTCCACCTTCCCTTTCTCTGGGTCCAAGTGAGGTGCTTACACTTGTTAGTCCACTCCAGGTCTGGATGTGTTTCCATCTCTTCAGATTGTTTGCTGTTCTAGAGGGCCTGTGCAACTTTGCAAGGATTTACCTTGTATTAGTTGTATTTCTAGGTGGGTGAGCTGGAGGAGGAAAGAGAGAGGTGCCCTGGAAATGTGTGTATAAGGCATACATTGCTCATAAGCTCAGTGTGGCCCTTGCCTTCACTAAGAGGCATATTGCTGAACAGAGACTGTGTCAGGGATGCCAGCAGAAGAGAGTTCATAAGCAGGATCAACATGATGGTAAAATTCTGTAAGTCCCCGATATCTTGCATCACACTAAGCTTGAGAATGTCTTTTGGCTGACTTTATTCAACCCTTTAACTCCCATGGTAAATCTTTGACACATTAAAAATAATCTATAAACTCAAAGAAATGCACTCATCTCTCAAATGCAGAAGTTGCCCATTCCCGTAAGAATAGCAGTTAAGCTGGCACCTGGTGTGTCACACTGTGTATATCTAGATGAAAGGGAGGTTCCTGGCCAGCATGTCTCCACAGCTCATTGATCTCCCTCTGCAGAAAGACTGGTATGTCTCCCTACAGACTCCTCGGCAGGATGATTTAAAACTTGCTGTTGAGCAATTTAAAGTCTGGCATGGGATATCTGTAGGTTGCACAGTGAGGAGCATATTGGTAAGCTGCCACTTCTGCTTGCAGAGAGGGCATTAAATCCCATAGCACGAGCAATGTCCTCTCAGAGTAATTTAAGGGATATTTTATTAGCGCTTGTAATATGAACCAGTGAGTCAGACTTGAGAGTGACAAATCGAGGGACACGGGAATAGGTACTTGCAAAGAAAAGCAGAGATGGAAGGAAAGAGAAGAAAAATGTATAGAGTTGCAACAGGAGAGTGAAATGATGAACATGTGGAGTATGTTTAGTGGGGTCACATTTTGCCTGGCATGCTCTTGTAATGCCAGCTAAAAGCTCCAAGTGTTATGTTAGTAAGTAATCATGGGTACATACATTTTCTGACTTGGGAGCTTTAGTCGCAGTGTGTTTATTCCACTCTCACCAATTGAGTTGCATGCTGGTAGAATTGGTTTTACAACTCATAATGACATCTCAAAAGAGAAGGCAGTTTATATGAAATCGAATTGAGTAATTAAAATGATCTTCAGTTTTCGTGAGTATTTCAAAATATATGGCTTTCTGATCAGTATTATGAGCACTGGAAAATCTACTCTGAAAAGCCCAAACACACCAATGATTCAGCAGCTAGGAACAGTCCTGTGAGGCAGCACCTCACAAAGAGACCATTCGCAGTCCAGATGAAAGAGGTTGCTCAGCATTTCAGCATGGGTTTTTTACTTCTTGTTCATTTCTGGCAATTGATCATCTTTTTTTTTTTTTTCCCCAAGAATACACCATCGTATTTTGGTTATGCGAGGTGAACAGAACTTTCATTTTCTAGCATTGCTTTTGAGGGAAACGTTTGTGAAAAAAGTATTTGTAGATATGTTTCTCAATCCAGATCTTTGGTGAAAAATCCTATTGAATACTTTAGTCTAACATTTTAAAGTATTCTGTGTTTTTTAAGGGGAACAAATATTTCCATTTTTAGCTGTGACCCAACTGGTTCTTACAAATAGTTACATAACCTGGTAAACTTCAACAAAGTGAAGGACCTAGTAAAAAACTAGTTCCAAATGTGCAATCTTTACTAATTTTTGTGACTTCCATGAGGTTGAATTCCAGAATGGCCCATACATAAACAGCAGAAGGGTTTTTCAGTAGTCTCTACGTACCTGGTGACAGTGTGGAACCATTCTGGCACATTATGTTGCATCCTAATATGTGTCTTGTGTATAAAAGAAGGTAGATACTAACCATCATTACATAATGAAGTTTACTGCCTGCTTTCATGACTGTAATGTCAGACTGGGTGTGATAGTTAAACATACAGTGATATGGGATACCATTATTCCTACCATGTAGTGATCTTTTCAATCTTTTTTAACCTTTTCCTGGTCACCACTTCTTGAATAAAGAATGCCATTTGCCTATGATAGAAATAGGGCCAGCATATTCAATAAATACTTGCATATTGGTGAAAATAATGACATAATTAATAATTTTAAACAGAATTTTTGTCAGGCACTACACTTTTTATACTTGTTAATGTTTTCATTCCCAGGCAAAATGATCACTTTGGCATTTGAGGTGCAATAAAGCATTGTAATTTTACAAACAAGCAGCATTTGTCATTAAATATTAGTCCACAAAAGTTTGAGATGCTCAAAAAGACTTAAAATTTACTGCAACTCAAACTAATCCAGAAGTACTGAAGATGTTAACTTCCTTGCTCATTGGCAGTTTGCCAAACCAGTGCATGAAGTTGGCATAATGGCAGCATCCATTAAGAGTAAGTGCGTGGCTGTGTGCACGTTTTATGGTATCAATTTGGGGAATAGTCTAACATCAGGGGTTTTTCTTACATATTTGTGAAGAGCCTTATTGTGTCTGCAGTCATTTTTGAGTCATTACATAATGATGAATGGGCACTTTTTACTGCCTGCAGCAAAGTTCAAGGCCTCTTACTTTCCCATCTCCTGCTCTGGAGATCTCTTAATGTTGTGGCTCTCCAGATGACTTCAATTTTTTTTAAATTTTCTTTTCACTGATCCATTCCATGCACTCAGTTCTCATATTTGCTTGTACCACCAATCTTGTAGCTATCAATTATCTTATGTAGTACCCCCAGCATACCCAGTGTAGCAACTCATCTGTCCAGAGTATGTCTGCATATCCTCTTTAAGATAGTCTTCTTCTCAGTGTAGTCTGTTTATTGAGACTTTTCTCATCATTTTTTTACACATTGTGGCTTTTTCCCTTCTTTTACTCCATCTGCTGCTTAAAAATGTTTTACAGCTAACACAGAGTTTCACATTTCCATTCACTCATGAGTTCTTTTCTTGCTGATTCTGTTACCAGTTTTACCTCATCTCTAGTCTTGTTCCCTTCCCTTATCATTTCTTGTTGAATATCCTGACCAAATAGCCCAAATGTAGCCAGCTTCTTTTGAGAGGAACCTGGCTTCAGTTCCAAGAAAAACAGTGGAAGGTGATGACTATCTTAGATTAACTTCAATTTTGATATGTAAAGTCTGTAGGGAAGTGATTTCCATCTTGCCTGAAGGTAGCCAGGTACAGCCTGAAATACTGTCCACTTTGACAATTTGATGACAGAAGTCATGATATGTATTTAATGTATTTAAGCAGGTATATGCATGATTGCATTTTATTAGAAACAGCCATCCTTAACAGTTCAATTTTTTATGTCACTACATTTTCAAGGTGCAATTCTCTTTAATGTTAAAATTATAATCTTTAAATCATGTTTCACACAGTATTCATTTTGTATTTATGCATATCTGTATGTCTCTGCACAGATAATAGCAGAACCCCTAGATCACCAAGGGTATGACTGCCAGACAGAAACAAGTGAAACTGAATACTTTGAATTAAAATTCTTTCAGGATATTTTGAAGTGTTTGGTGGATTACAGTAAGACTCTGCAAATGGGAAAGCCTAATTTTAGTTGGCCTCAAATGCCCATTTGACATGATGCACACTGAAGAAATCTGAAATGTCTGTCTACACTGTTGATAGAGGAGGTATCTTATTCAGGGTCCTGCTACAGGTTGCTCTCTGTATTAAGTGACCAGATTAAAACATTTTAATCCATTTGTCTGTGGTCCTATGAGCAAAATTATGATTAATGGCTGTGCCTTTCTGACAGCCACTGCCTGCCTTTTGGTCCTTGAATTAACCATGCAAGGAGCTGGCAGGGATGTCAAGATAGTCTAATACATTATCTCTTTTTTGGTAGGCAGAGGTTAGGTTTCATCAGTCATTTTGAGGGGACAGGTACATTACAATGTACTTCTTATCTGTGTAAAGTCTTTGCAGTCAGTTACTGAATCATATCTGTGTCATCACTTCAACCCTACTGGAGTGAAAGGAAAAGCTCTGTATTTTTGTACTCTACTTTTATGTTGTTGTTATTTTCCATTCTGGGGTTTTTTTGAGGGGCGAGGGAGTGTTTGGTTTGGTTTGTTTTTTCATTTTGTTTGGGGTTTTTTGATGGGTGGTGGGTTTTTTTGGTGGGTTTCTTTTTTTTTTTTTTTTTTTTTTTTTTAAAAAAAATTCTTTTCAAAAAATTTTTTTTTTTTTTTTTTTNTTTGCTAAAGAAAAATTCCTTAGCAAAAATTATTTTCAATATTTTAGTAAATGAATAAAATATAGGATCATTGCCCTGAAAGAGTTTAAGGAGAGAGCTTTAAAGTTTTCTGCTCTTGAAATCTGAAAGACGTCTGGCACTTGATATTTTAGTGGAGGATTTTTTAACTTGTTTTTATATGTAAAGGTACTATTATTATTACAAACAAGTGTAACTCAATCTCCAACCCAGACAAAGCTACATAAAATATTTTGGCAACATCCCTTTTATTTATCTGATAATAAGCACTTAGTAGTATAAAAAGTACTGGCCTCAGCTTTGTTTTGTGTTTAAAAGTACAGAATATCTGCAGAAAAATGTCTTTGGGGTTTCATGAGCTATACAGTCAACTGTAAAAGTAATATCTGTTCGAGTTTATTGTGGAAGTTCTTGTGAGCAGTTCTACTATCTAAGGCATAACTTTCCAGTCTTCTCACTGTGATTACATTTGTCATGCCACAGTGCTCGCTAGTGAAGGGTAGGGCGACAAAGCCTAGATGGAGCCAGTAGGAAATGAATCTGTCTGCCACAGATACTTCAGACAAAATTATTAATGTTTAGTGGCAGGAAACTGCCTGCTCCTTCAATGGATTGAATGATGACAAAGTCTCTAAGCCTTGATAAGGTTGTGGCCAGGCTGGCTTTTGGTCTAGAAGGTAGATAAAAATGCTCTGTCTTTTGGGTTTGTAAGCATGTCTGCTCTCTTTTTCCTGCGTGCATGCCAAAGTGTAACTTGCATATTCATCTTACAGGCTGTCTCTAAACTTAATCATAATCTTTATGTGTTTGTCTCACAATAAATATGAGGCAGAAGGAGGTCAGAGTGCTGGAGAAGAGTTTTTATTATGATGGAAATAAGAAAGTACTTCTTTTGTTACAGGTGACAATTGTTAAACTCTCTGAATCTTATTAAGTAGCAGATTTCAGGACTGTAATTCTTAGGCTCTGTAAGTGACTGGCTGTTCATTCCCTTGTAGATTTTTTTTTATTTCTTTTTAACTGTTCCACAGATTGCCCACTGTTGTATGTTCCCTACATGTTTTCTTATTGTTTGGGCTGTTCGGGAGTATATTCTTTCTGAAATAAAGCAAGCGATGCTTTAGCTAAATTTAATATTTAAGGAGATTCAAGTGATGAATACTCTTAACAAGTTTTTATAGAATCTGCCCTGGGCCTGAATAACTCTGCTCCTCAGATTACTACAGTGAGAGTAGTTAATCAACTCTCTGGATGTCTAGCCTGGGAAGACTAGTTTTTGTAGGATTATGTTTTCACTAAGACAAAATCAAGAAATTATTTTGGAAAAGAGATAAGAGACAAAAATTGCTAAAGGTAATGCAGCTGATATTATCTTTTTTGTCAAGCTGATACGCTCACTTTTGAGCCAGGGTTGCTATAAGATGGGACAGGGGTTGATAGTAAATGAACCAAAGTCAGTTTGCTGAAAGAAAGTTTGAAGAGCAGTTGAAAAGTACAAAGTGAGATAGTTTGGGCATCAGTTTAGCAAAGAAGCTTAGCACACTGCAAGCTTCCAAATCATTCCCATCACACTTACCAAATTAAGTGTTCTACCTGGCTTCTTGGAGAGCACTCCATATCCCTTGCCACCTCCATCTTCCTCTCCCACTCTCAGACCATGCCTTGAAGATCTATCCTGCTTTTGAGGATTTGGCTGCAATTGAGAGTGATGGCTCTATAAGGAGACCAAACAGGCTCCCTAACAGAAAGTATTAGTAGTGTAGAACTAAATAGTTTAAGTAAAAACAGATTTTCAGAACAATAAATCAATCTATCATATGCCTGCCTTTGTCTTAGGGTCATAATTTCCAGGAACTGGGAAACACTCACCTTCCTCAGACTCTTTTTCCACAGTCTCCCTGGTGGCAGCCTATCTTTCCACAATGTGCCTGACAATTGAATCCCCACTCCTTTCCAAGGAATGTCTTTTTAACCATTTGTGCTCTTTGAGCTTTGCATTGGCACAGTGGTAGTGTCATTCTGGCCTGGAGCTTGGAAATGTGTCATTGCATGCAATTGCTTCTCCTTTTGTGACTGTTGGGAGTCTTGTGTTGTTTGCTCCAAATATCCTCTTCCCTCCTCCCATTATTGAATTAGATCCATTAGTTTCTTCATAAAGCTCTGTCAACACAGTTGACTTAACCCAGTCTTGAGTTAACTCATAATCACTAGTGTTCATGTGATTTTTGCACTTTTTTATCCTAGATTATTATCTTGCACCTCCATGCTCATCAGGGTCTCACTGAAGTCAGTGGGAAGTAGTGCAGTAAAAGGTCTGAGCAAGAGGAAGGTACTCAGGAGTTTTCTTGCCACTCTGAGAAATATGACTTGAACCTGACGTGAGCTGACAGAAGCTGTGTGGTTTAACCTAAATCTTGTTAGCTTCATGGAAAGATGAAGAATCATTCATGGCCAGCAGAGAAAACCTAAGAAACTGACAAAAAATTGCTAGTGGCAATTATTTTCCAACTGAACTAAGACTACTGCCCTTACTTTAAAGGTAACCTTTTATCTGCTTTTCTAGATCACACAGTTTAAATGCTGTGGATGCTCCTATCAAAACACATCCTTTTCCTCTTCTAGAAGGAATAGGTTATTTTCATTTTACTTTTAATAAAATCTTAATTGAGCTGAATGATCAGCCTTCAGAAAATACACTTGCACACTGTAAAAATTGAGAACCAGTTTCACTGGTTTATGATTTATCCCTGTCGAAGGTTAATGGTTGCCTTTGCCTCTATTTCACCCGTCTGCTGGCTTTTCTTTTTTAGTTACAACTGTAGATTTATACAGTTCTCCATGCTTCCACACCTAACATGCTCACAAACTAAGCCTCTTCACAATGAGCCTTTAGTGTGCTATCTTTACATTTCTAAGGACATTTCCTGCTGAAGCAGCATATGTATGGGTCGTATGGGCTTCACTGAGGCTCTATCCAACCCCTTGGATCTTCCTGCACGGAGAACAGGATGGCAGCCAAGAGACAGTGAACTGTCCCAAACCCACACAGTGAGTCAGTGATATGGTTGGAACTGGAACTGAGTGGCTGCTAGCTCTCAGCTTTAAGTGCATTAGGGAGTAATGCTTCTCATCTTCTGTATTTCCCTTGGTATGAATAAATAGGCTCAAACTCCAAGGAATTTCATAAGAGCTCCCAAAACCTTGAGGACCACAACTATCCTAGTGAGACCAGCACCTCTTATACAATCCTGGAAAAATGGGTAGCACAAGCTTAAGGTTGTCACTTATCAGTCTGGAGGTTGTGGATCATTTTTTGAAGTGCTATTTCAGGGACACAGAATTTCTGACTTCCTCCTTCACAGAGCGGTGTGTTACTAACATTTTGCTATTTCAAGCAGAGACAGCCTTTCTCCCAATAGCTGTTCCTGTAGTAGAAGCAGACTATGTAGAGATGTTACTCTGACAGTGACACTTAATGGGAGCTGCCCTTCAGAAAAGAACTGCATTATCAAGGGTTCCATACAGTGTGAGGATTTTTGTTTTGAATTAACACGAGACCCACAGAGAGCTGTGTTGTCTCATGGCCTGGTATGTTAGCAAGCACTGGGTAATCCATCGTGGAAGGGGATATTTAGGTGGGGCAAAGACTGGAGTTGAAGATTCCCTGGCATTTCCTGAGAATAACATCTGGATCTGGGTGAACTGGTTTGGTAAATATTTTTGTATGTTACATATGCTGCCATTTGCATGCCGAGTAGACTGAATACCTGCATATACTACACTGCTTTTATAAAACAGTAATTTTGATAAGCTCAGTAGTACTTGTACAGTCCCTGGGATTTGATACTAGTTTACTCCCAAGTAAGATTTCATTTTGTTATTTAAATGATGTCTACCAGTGAAGGGAGCCAGCTATACTTGTATTTGAAAAAAAGGAAATTATATGATAGACGTGGTATTTATATCTGACTTTGTAACAGTGGCTTTTGGTAGGTTGGAATGTATCTGAATATTTGGAAAAGATCATGAGAAGACCAATGTCATAGATATTTTTCCTCCTTTGGAGGAAAGCAGACATGGAGCATTCTTTATCCCTTTGCAGGATAAAGAAAATGCCTTTGAATTTTGCTTCATTCTGCATCATTCCCATAAGCTTCTATTTTAAGTTATCACCACATTTTGGCTGCCACTTTTACTGAATCTATTTAAATACATTTTAAAGGTGAATTACTTGGCTGTTGACATTTTTGTTCTAGATTATCTATTTGCAGCAGTCTATCTGATTTTCAGTCAGATAGAAATCATTGCAGGTTATTATTACTGAAAATAACAGGTTTCAAAGATTTTTTTTCCCCCCTGACCTGCACACATGAAGGCCTCCCTACACTGATAACATACCAGCTTCCCTCTTGATTTGATGGCAGCTTGTTGGAAGTGCTGGAAAAGAACTGACATTTAAATTAATTTTTGAAAGTATAAATTTGAAACTTATGAAAAGGTGTGTCTGGTTGAAGTTGAATAAAGGACAGATGAATGTGAAGGCAGTTTTTTTAATGTGCTTAGCAGACCCAGACAGAGTTTTATTTTCAAAATCTTGGCCTTTACCACACACAAAAAAATATTCAAAAACAATAGTAACACAAAGTCTGATTCTCACATTGCCCTGTGTAGCCTCAGTGAATAACAAATATGCAAGTGGTCTGGAGATGAACTGCAACGAACTAGCCAAGGATATATGATTTCTTAATATCATTTAACTATTGTGTCTTTTTTTCACTGTTGGTTAATAATGAAAAGGCAAGCTGAGTGAAGTCTAAAGTCCATATTTTTTGCAAGATCAAGCCAATATAGTATTTACATTTTTGTTTTCTACTGTCTTATTTATCAATAAATTTCTCACCTCTAATTAAAAAAAATTACACATCTCACATGATTTAATGTTCTCTTATATAAAGTGTTTATGTAAGTCTTTGAAGCTCAGAGAATTCATAACATAAATCCATATTATCAGTGTTTCAGCAATGATGTGTGTTTACAAGGTTGATCTAGAAAATGAGTGAAAATGGTAAAGAAACATTTTACTGTATGACATTGAACTTATTAGCTTGATTCTGGCAGGTTCCCAGTCTGAGTGTAGTCCTCTGCCTTTCATAGTTTTTTTCATATCTGCATGACAAAAAAGGACATTTCTCTCATCAAAAATGTGAAGCCATTCCACAAGGTCCTAATTTGGTACTGTTTGCCAAGTCAGGAAGCACTAAGAAGTGGGTGCTCAGTTCTAGAACCTGCTCCTCTATTTACATCCAAGCAGCCCAAGTGCATTCATCCCCAGTGGTCATGTAAGCCTTGCTACTCCCTCAGCTTTGCAGTGAAAGAGATGTGTGCAGTGACATGCCCCACCTTGGTTTAAATGTCATGTTCCATGGCAAGTTTCCATTTTTTAAGTTAGAGACCGAAGGCTGGAAATTTAGGATAAGCTGTTTTGCCATTTTAAATACAAACAAAAATGGGTGGAAGGGAACACAGCTTGGTGAGAACCTGTTTAAACTGTAGATGAAGTACTGAGGTTGGGAATGGATGAAGAATTGTTTTAAACAGTGATAAAAAGAAAAGGAGTTTTCTTAGCAACAATTGCATGAACGCTCTGAAATGTAAACTTCATGTCATCCCGTGTATTTTAATCTCTCATACATTTGAATCTCCAACTGCAGTAAGTACTGATTGCTTTTGGAACTGGACTTGATTATGCAATTGATTATGCCTGTCCTTGTAAGTGCCAGGTATGGCCACAACAGTCCTAGAGTGCAAGTACTATTTTGTGGAGCATGCTAATAAATATATGGAGGATAAAGTTATCCACTTGTGTCCTCAGGCCTAAACTTGTAAGTTATATGCTGCACTGTCTTTGTAAATGTTGCTGGTCTACAGGAGTATTTACAGATTTTGTCTCTCTTCAGAGTCAAAGAAGCAGAGGAAGTCTGCAGGCAGAAAAAGGGGAAGTCGCTATACAATATAAGACCAAAACATGACTCCGGAATTGTAAGTAAATCTTGTAGCAATACTTCTGTCTCCATCACTCCTCCTACCTTTTTCTCTTTGCATTTTATAGGTATGTTTTCTTGATGTATGCTTTTGTTCTGGGTTAGGTTTTTTGGCTCTTTTAATGTTTAACATTTTCCTTAAAGGTGTTAGATTAAGAAACTTGAAATCTGCCTATGAATATTATACCACCAAATAGATGTAGAACAAGCAAGGGCAGCATATTATTGTCTCACCCTGCCAATCTGTCTTCTTTCTAGCCTTGGTGTGGGATGCACCTAGAAAGCAGAAAGGCAGTTCTGGTCTTCAAGCTTATTCAATCTGTATTCGCTCTCTTTTCTACAGATACAAAATGTAAGGAAGAATTTTGATAGTTACACATTTCTCAAGCTGGATCACTGTATAAAAGTGGCTTCTGATCCACTGATCCAAATTTGTTTTGAATAGAAACACTAGAAAAAGATAATACTGTGCTTTCACCATTCCTTGAAAACAATAAATAACTTCAGTGATAGAGGAGTAATTCTAGTCATTCAGTGAAACCTTTTCCCTATGATTTCCTAAGTATTGCAAGGATCATGACTGATTTTACAGAAAAGTAATATTCCTTTAGTAAAAACTTTTTTTGGTACCTCACATTTAAATTATACCTGTAGCAACTGGCTGTCATTTTTATTTGTAAAATAGGATAACAGAAGATGTTTTCACGTGTCTGTGTCCGTGTCCCTGTCCTCCTCTCTCCCTGCTCCGAGACATGAATTAGTTCTTTTGTGCTTTGCAGTCATGGCCATATTTCTGTAACACATCTTGTAAATTAAGCACGTGGTAATTTACTGTATTTCAACATAATCAGACACAGGAAGAAATAGTATTGCATTTATTCTTATTCTGAATGTTTAGTGAGAGTTGGCTGTAGTTAGTGCCACAAGAAATGTAAATGAAATACTAGCTTGGTAAGGAATGATAAACTACATTTTACCAATTTTATTTAAAACCAGATCAACACATTATTTCAAAAAAAAAACCCCTAATTAGTTTTGGATTTCTCCATCTAACTTTTATCTTGGTGTATATAAAGACTCTGAGGGATTTAAGTAATGACTATTTGCTTAATTATTTCTGTATCATTATTATTTGCACTGAAACAGGGACCTTCAGTCTTAGTGAAAACTTGATGAGTGAAAAGGAGAGTAAACAAGAAATTTCAAAACCAGGGTATAGCTGTAGTCTACTTCAGTTCTAGCTTCAAAGGAAGTTTATTTGTGAAGTCAGTTCAAATAGAATTGGACATTTGTTTATGTATTTCTATTCTTTTCATATTTGTGTGAGGTGGTTTTATGTACACTCAAACTTTCTCCTTTTTTTAATTCATTTTATTTTTCAGAAAGCAAAGATAAGTATGAAAATCTGAGAGAAGAAATTCAAAAGCCATTGTTACCTGGTTACCAAAACTCAGCATGCCTGTGGGTGGGGAGTGAGAGGGAAGGAAACTACATCATCCTGATCATTTGCTTCCTTGACCTTTTAAAATCTGCTTTTTGTTCTCTAGAGTTTTCCACCAACTGATGTGTTATTGTACATTCATTCACGGATGTAATCACTTTAATGGAGTGCCCAGAAATAGATTAGGTATGGACTTGAAACACCTTCCCTGTACTCTGTATCTCCTTTGCCACTCAAAAATGGTATTTTGTAAAGTGTATGGTATATTACAAATAGGACAAGTCAGCATGCATAAAAAGCGGCATCTGCATCAGTTCTGAACATGCTGAAAATTACATTAAGTTGAACTTCATAAGAATGCTACTTGGTACAGTAAAACATTTCCATTCCTCCTGGCAACATCTAACACAAATACTTCATGGCACTGCACTTAGATTAGGGAAAGAAATGTTACTCCTAGTGAATTGTTTGTATCCGTTTCATGTTGGCATTTGTAGTTTGTATTTTGAATCGTTAAGTGCTGTTTATACAGTATAATCAATGCTTTCCCAACTTGTTTGGTTGCCCTCCATGACTAAATATTTGTGGAACAAGATGTTTACTGTAACTATCTTTAAAATCGATAAGGCAGCATACTTTTACTTCATCTTTTGCCAGATAGTGAATGCCAGGTGGTATGGGGGTCAGAAATCCACCATTAAAAAAAAAAAAAGAAAAAAAAAGAAAACAAAAAAGAAAAAGGAAAAGCAGGAAAATACAGAAAAGCACAGAAGTATGATAGAGAGTATGAGAGATTTGGCTATTATAGTTTGTTAATATATAAAGCAGCTAATACTTTTACATGAACTTTAGAAGGTATAGTATAGTTTTAACTGCTGATCACTTAAGTCAGACAGGCTTTTGGCCACATGTACATGACTTCCCCTCTGGAATTAGCTTTACAGTTAATTTAAAACTCCTTTAGAGAGCCATTAAAAGATGCACATGGAGACGACATTTATGGAAAACAGTAGCCAATTCTAGTGACAGAACACAGACTATCAACTAATTTACATCAATTTCACACTTAACAGAATTGCAGACATTTCCTCCAGATTTTCAGTGTCCCTGACTAGGAGGTTAATGATTGAAATATATGACTTAGGGCTTCCATTTTAGACTAGGTGCTTAATTCCTATTTGCAATCCAGAAGTCACTGTACCAGTTTTGGTCTGCTCAACTGATAACAACCCCTTCCTCCAGTCCTTATTTAAGAGCCCCAAACCAATCAGCTTGATTGATAACAATTTTGTTTCAAAGCTAATTTTTCCTGAAAGCAGACTGTGTGTGCAACTCAGTTGGATGCACAGCTTTGGAGCCTGAAAGACACTGGGGTAAGGCAAATGCTCTAACCTGCTGGGTTGCATTATTCCCTGTCTAATCTAGCACATCAAGACACATTCCGAGCTGTTCAGAGGCCAATGTACTCTACAGGGTGTCATAAAAGGAAGTGCAAAATATGACCTCAGGAATCTGTTATTCTTCACATATACCAAGCACTAGAAAAGATGGGTTTTTTTCACTGTGTGAAAAGCATGTCTCCTGTTGCTGACAAACCTATGTGAAAATCTGTACTACTAATAATTTCTGGCAGGGATATAAATTACCAAGAATGGAATTCAAAAATTTTGTGTTGATGGGAGTAACATTACTATTTGGGGAAGAGAAAATAAGAGATTATTTGCTGTTATGACTAACTTATGGGAAAAAAAAACTTTAAAGAATAAAGCTATTTTAATGGCACTGATTCAAATCCATGTTTGTATTTATGTAAACAATAGTCTTTTCCTCCTAACTTTGCTCCTAAGTGCAAGGATACAGTAGCATGTTTTCATTTGTAGCCTTCCTGTTCTCTTCAGTACCTACAGTATGTATATTACTATACTAAATGAAATAATAGATCATCTAACAAAGATCACTATGTGCAATACTGTATTTAGTGTTTCTATTCCAATTTTTTTAGAATGTTAATTTATATGAAAATAAAAGGAATAATAATGAAATAGGTGCCTTTTCTCTTCACTCTCTGGCTATGCTATAGTGTGCTACAAACCTTTTGCTCCCTAAGCACCACATCCCATTCAGGCTCCTGTGATCAAGGAAAAACCTTTGTGAAGGGATCAGAGGAAACAGGGCTTCTCTTTCCTTGCCTTTTCGAAGGACAGTGATAGTAATTCCCAGTTACTGGAGATGCTACCTTTTCCCCAGGCGGTGGTAGTGAGAGCTTCGGCATCCTTTACCCAAAGAGACTATGGATCACTCACTTCTCCAGCTTTCTATGCCTTCCTGTCACGCATTTGCCTCAGGTTTGTAACCCAGTCCTACTAACGTTGCTGAAGTAACAGTCTCAATAAATTGCTATTAGGGCAAAAATATGCATTGAAAACTAATATATGCATATTATAATGTCTTTATGTATATGTGTTTTGTCCAGTAACCGGGTAAATCTGTCACATACATACATACCCTTTTTACTGGATCTGCCGATGGATACTACAAGTTATTTCAAGCTTCTCTCTCTCTCTCTGAAGAACAGTGTCAAAGGCTGACTGCAACTGATGGTACCATATTATGATCTTAAGATACAGGCTGCTACATATTTTTCTTTCATTTTACTCAGACCAAATCTATTTGGTTGAACGTGTCTCTCTTATGAACAGAAGCTGGAGCTTCTCTCCAGCCTTTTTTCAAACTTCCATGAAAGATGGTCCACTAATGTGCAGCATCACAGTTGACCCACAGAACATGCAGAGCAGACTCCCAGCATAAGTTTCACTTCCACTCTTTTTTTTAGCGGCACACTCAACTTTTTACAAAATTCTGACTAATGTTCTTTTGTTTGTTTGTTTGTGTGTATTTCAAGGAGGTTGAACACACCATTGGTCCCCTCCACCCCCATTTATTGCCATGCCCCCCTTTAGTGCAGTATCAAGCACTCTACACTTTGAGTTGGCTGTAATTCTACAAGAGTTCTCACAAACAAAATTCTGAGCCTTTGTTGATTGCCAATACCACCTATTGCTCACCATTACTTAAATGCAGCAGCAGAAGGTCTTTCATACCTGAGCAGCAGCTGTGACTTGCTGACATTAACAATCTGGTTTTTTTATGAGGAGCTAAGAGGGTTCATGTTGTTTTGCTTGCAAATTAAAGCCTTTCAGAAGCATGGTACTTTGTCACGTCATGACACTGTAGTGGTTAGCTTTTTTTGTAGCACCTTTCATCACCCCAAAACACTTCCAAAACTTAGTTAAGTATTAACCAGCTGTGGCACTGGGAATAATAATTAGAGGCATCTTCCACAGACTGGCATTTTTTCTTGCCCAATTTTTCAGTGATCAGCTTAAAGAGTTGGAAGCAAATATTAATTTCATTGAGAGAAGATAGAGCAAGTCTTTGCATTGCAATTATTTTGTTGCAGACTCTAGGTTAAAAGCAAAGCCAAATTTGTCACAAATCCATTATACCAATTACTTAAGTTACACCAATTTTAAACTGCTATGGACAGAATAAGTGAAAACTGATGAGGTTTTTTTGAAGATTGTGTAAACAAGTCAGCAAAGGGAGGAGAGAGAAATTTGTGCCCCATATCATTCATGTCCACTACCCATCAGTGGGATTCTTAGAACAGAAGAACTTTTCTAAGCTATTCTTATGCTTATGACAGACCCATCTGTGCTGTTGCTGTACCTGCACCTGACATTCATCCAACCTACTTTTAAAAGCATCCAATGGTAAGTCCATTGCTTAAAAAAAATGGTGTCTTTCGCAAAAGAAAGGGTCCCTATTGAGTCAGCACTGTTTTCTCACTTATTCCCAGCTGCAGCTCAAATTTAAGCCCCTAGAAGCTTCTCTTGCCACCCACCCCAAACTGGGGCCCTGCCAGCACGGTACTTCCATGGTGGTTGATCCTAACATTAACTGCCCTCTTCCCTTCCCCTGTCCCATAGCGCCACTCCACTTCAAGAAATAGCTGAACCTGTCTGACCTAAAGCTTTATTCATTTACTCAGCGAGATTCACCTTGCTCATGGATTGCTTCCACAAGGGGGAGATTTTTGGATTACAGCATATGCCTCTGGCACGACAGTTCAACACTTGGGCAGCAAGAGACCTGCAGAACTGGAGCTGGAGCCTGGGCTGCGCCTCAAGCAGCGGAGGCTCGGGTGGGTGCTGGGCAGTGAAGCTACCTGCAAAGCAGGAGACTGGCCAAGAGAGGGGTGGAAATGAGAGACGGCCTTTCCAGGAGGTGATTGCTGAGCTCCCTCTGAGCCAAGTTGCAGAGGCACTTCGGAGTTCTCAGCAGTTCTGACCACACCTAGGTAGCTAAGGCAAAGCAAAACACAAATCCTCTAAAGCAGCAGCTACTACAAAAAAAAAAAAAAACAAAAAAGTCTCGAAATGCATTAATTAATTGAACTATAAGAGGATTTGGGCAAGAGACAGGGAAGGGAAGACAGCAAAGGGCTCCTGCAGGTATAGTGCCATAAAGGACATAGGCTTCCCATGCTGGCTGTCGTCTAGGTTCTCCTGATTCTTTCAGGGCCCGTACAGGCATCTCTTCTGCTCATGTGGAGGCTCATCCATCCATGTGACAAGTCCTTTTCCTCACAGAAATTTTCCTTTGAGAAATTGCATTTCCTCTGGATTGGAAAGGTAGGAAAAAGACCCCAACCCCCAAAACACCACCCTATCTTTGGAGTGACATACCGTGTACCTATTCAAGAGCTGATAGCAACCATTAAAGCTCACCTATATCTTAAAATGTAACTTTTTTTTTTTCCTTATGCGTAGTCTGGTGCCTGTTACATAAGCATCTAATATATATATTTTAAGCAAAACAATTTAGGTCAGTTACTTCTCTTATGGCAAATGATGCTGGTGTTTCAGTCAGTGGTGGAGCTTTGCTTGTCAGTTAATCAAAAAAGATTTTGCACATGCAGAATCTGCTTGTGAGGGAAGTGAGGGACAAGGGGAGAAGTAGCTAGATTTTCCCAAGCTGTCAGGGTGAGCCATCATTCACCTGTATTTGGGAGGGTGAAAAGGAAGCAGAATATACTGGTTAGAGAGCAGTTGGACACAAGCTGTTGAAGCAAAACACCTGGATGCCATATAACCCTAGAGTAGCTTTATTATTTAATCTATAATTTAATAGTTGACCTATAAAATAATTACATTTGACTTAAAGCATTTCTTCATTTTTTGTTTTCATTTATAAAACAAGAATTAAATACAGTTTTAACCATTACAAGCTCAACTCAGTCTTTACATAAACACAGCTCCTAGAAGGAGCTTTAAGCTGCAGCATATTTATATTGCAAACTGGTGAAAATCCCAGGCAGGGCATAGCTTAAAGGTGAAGATTCTTGCACGTTTTTCTTAACTGAATTTACTAGGGTGCTTTTCTCCCTCTGGGCCAAAATGTCTGACTTTCAGTTCGTTCCTTTCAAGCGGAGACTGAGATCCCCGGAGTCTTAGTAGACTACATTGCCACCTTCCCCCTCTGCGCCCCACCCACACCAACACTCCCAAGCCTAGACTGAGTGGTGCCCATCCAGGGGCTGGCCCGATGCCACAGCGCAGCAGCAGCAGCCCCCAAAGCGTTCCCTGTGCCGGGAGGCTCCCTGGGCACTCCTGACTCGCCGAAAGGTCACAGCGGCAAAGCGACGTGTGTTCACGTAGCACGGCTACCAGAGCCAGCCACGCTCACCCTGCCACGCCAGTCCCTGTAAACCGCTTGGTGAGCTCTGGTGGAGATCGGTCCTGAAAGCTGGCTGGCGACAGTGCAGAACGCATTAACCCCTTGAAGTGGCTGCATGCGAAGAAGCTGGCGGGGCGCGGCTCCCGCAGCAGGCTGGTTTCACGAGCTGCAGATGCTGAGCTGTGAGACATGCACAGGGAGTCGCCGTGTCGTTTTTAATTTGTAAGCTTCAGACAACTGAGTGCGCGCTGGCTTTGGTTTGGGGGAAGGGGCTGGTTCGAGACAGCATTTTAATGCAGCTGGGACTAATACAGATCAGAACTGAAACAAATGGGATATACAGGACATGTTCAACTCCATCAACTGAATAGCAACATAGTATGATTTTAAGTGAACTGCAAGCATTCAGCAACACTTACTGCGCAGGTCTCAAAAACTGAGTGGACCACCAATAGTGTAGCAATTATAACTTTCTCCCTGCTCCCACAGCTGTGACCCATTCCGGCAGCACTGACTGAGGCGTTTGTCCTTTAACACTAACACATTAACATGGTTTCCAATCATGGGACAGACACCACTCCCAAAACCTGATGACACTTATGTAGCTTTTGTATTCAGTCCAGCAATGACCAAACTTTGTCCTTTGTGTGACAGTGCTATTATACCTTAGGGGACAAATCGTTCCCTTAAGTGTTCTCAGCTCCTCTCCCACTACCCTCCCACCTTCCCCGGTCTGAGCAGGCATAAATACAAGGCCATAAATGGATGTTGTCCTTTTTGGAGTAGGAAACACACACACATGTCTAACATACAAAAACCTACCAAAAGCATAGTAAAACCATGTCCATTTTAAGCCAGGCAGCTGACCTAGCAACCGAGTCTCTTAACATATTTTAATTTCTGGCATTCTCTGCCACAAGAAAAATATACATGGCTAGGTCTATAATACTTTAAACAGCTGTTTACTATAGCTAGGTTACAAAATAAACACTGCTGCAGAGGCCATGTGTTCAATATACTCTAACCACAACAGCATCAGAACCCACCCTCAGTCTGCTCTGTGGTCACCGTGGCTGACCCAGCGCCTCACCCTCTTCCCCTTGCTTCTGATCCGCCTTTCAGACAACCAGCCCAGAACCATTTGTCATTGCACAATTGAAGTCGTCTCAAGGAAAGGAGCCTCGTTGGAGAGCCTCACTTGCTTTTCATGCATTACTCCTTGTTACTCTCCCTCACGTGTGTCCGCCAGTCCTGGGCAGCACCCCAGCACTTCCAAGTGAGAGAAGCAAGCTCCGGACCAAAGCACAGGGAAGGCGTTCTCAACTTGTGGAGGGAACTGGAGTGTAGGGCAGAGGGCTTTACTCCACACAGTGGAAACATTTAATGCTGGATTCAGCCAACTGGTCACTTAGACGATCAATCTCAACTTCTGGGAGCCTGCTCCACTCCAGAAGATTCAACTGCCAGATGATCTGTACAATACAATGAAACTTTATGGTGAAGTGCCTATAACACAGCCCGTTGAAAAGCGTTATTCCAGTAGGCAAGTGACAAGGAGCCTTTCCTTGCTGGAGAGATGCCTTCTGAAAGAAAACAAAACACACACCAAAAAAAGGGAAGAAACAAACAAAAAAAATGGACAGTCTGCTCAGTGGGAGAGGCAGCAGTAAATCTGATGGAGGCAACACGAAGCAGCAGCTTACATGCCTGTTCTCACAGTTTGCCTGAGTTGTTTAGATTCACAGACATGCACCGGCACTGCTTGACTTTCTGAATTTTCTTGAGTCGGAACGGAGGGTCCAGCTCGGGGCACTCCAGCTGCACAGTCGAAGAGGTGACCTTGTGTGGCTTGCAGAAAGCGCAGGACTGAAAGGACTCCTCCTCCTTCTTCACGTGCCGCGGGATGTAGAAGGAGTTGCACTGCCCGTAGCAGAAGCGGTTGATGATGGTGCGGCTGACGCAGCCCTCCTCGCTGACAGTCTGCCGCAGCGGCTGCGTCTTGCACCAGTCGCTCTTGAGGTACTTCCTTTCGGTGACCACGAGGGCCTCCTGGCTGGAGGCCAGCACCTCCTTGTTCAGCTGCTGCCTCCGCTCCGAGTGGTTGCTGCTGCTGCCTTTGTACGGGGAGGGAATGGCTCCCGCAGGACGGTTTTTCCTGGTGTCCGCCACTCGAACCAGCGCTGCCATCAGAAAGACGGACAAGGCAAATTTCCAAATCATCCTGCAAGGGCAACACAGGCACTGTTAGGAGAGACGCATTCTCAAACCACAGAATTGTAATGGAGTTGGTACTTCACGCGTGCTTTTAGAAGAAGTGGAGATCTTATCGCCTTCATAATCCCATCACTTTTCCTAGATCAGCTCTATTCTAGGGTGATTACTTATCATGAAGAAGTCAGGCCCTTTGGAAAGTCACATTGCTCCCCCTAACACCCCCTCCCACCCCACAACCTCTCCGACTTTGCTTTTTCTCCACAGGGACACTACTGCTTTGATGGCTGAAGTGGTGATTTTGCAGAAGCTTCAGCCAGAAACGTTTCCTCCTTCTCTACGAAATCCTGGGCCAAACAGCTGGGCAAACTCCTGGCTAGCAAAGGCTCAGGAGACTCCTGCCAAGATGGTGACAGCTGATTTGGGCATGGCAGGGGAGAGGGGAAGGGAATACCAGGTTACACACAGTGAACTCCTATCTGCCTTTTCAGCCCCCGTGTCTCCACCCAGCCTCATTCCACACAGAAGTAGCAGGGGGTGTCCAAAGGACTATTTTTATTATTTTAAATTGCTTCTGAAGTTTCTTGGGGTTTTTATGGCGCGTACAGGCTTGCATTTGTTGTCTTTGTGTGAGGCCAAAACCTTGATGGATTTATTTTTGCAGTAGGAGGAAATGCTTAAACACAACTTTGAGGACTTCACAACTGCAATGCCTCTTGGGCAAATGGTTTAAGAAGGTTTGTAAACAGGAGAGTATTCAATATTTGTTTTAGATGTTAAGGAATAGAGTAGAGCATAAGTTAGTTGCTAAGTTAAAATAGTCAGCCAGTTTGCAAAAGTATTTTTTCCTATGGTTGTCTATTAGGTATTCTTCTTCTGCAGAGCATCTCCTACCAGCTCTTGTCCAATTCATTTTAGTAATGTGTCTCAGTACACTTCCAGAATATCAGAGTAGGTGTACTGAATTTCCTCATGAAGTCAGTGCTCACCAGTGAACTGCTACAACTCATTTGACAGTTCATTTCATATCATTCTCCCTAGGAAAGTAGAACAGAGGGTCTCCACGGTGCCAGAAGTGAGTGCAGCACAGAAGCTTCCCATCTGGGGACAAGAACACTTCCAAGTCTTTCTAAAATGCTCTACTCACCTTTGTTCTTAATGGATATTTTTATAATAGTGTACAAAAGAAAGACATCCCTCTCTTCCCAGTTAAGCTTCAAGCCCTTCCAAGTAGTGATTTTAATTTGTTTCCTGTAGAGAGATGTCAAGACAAAAACCTACCATCACACTGGTAAGTATAATGTCTAACACTACAGACACGTCAGATGTTGCATAGGTACTCCCACCTGGAAAACAGGCCATTTTCCAAACAATGACACCAAAAGATCAAAAAAGTGTTTGCAGGAAAGGTGCAAAAGACAACAATAGCAACAACAAATGCTTCTCACCTAATAAAGGAGACCTAACATGTTTAACTTCTGTGGAGATGAAGAAAAGGAACTACTCTAGCAGACTAGGTGAGATAACATCCCTTAAGGTTATTTTCTAAACCTATAAGATCTCAATATCGGACCAAGTTTCTAAGGGGAAAAGTTTGAAGTGCTGGAGGAAACGAAAGTGCTGTGAACAGAGGATGTTCTGATGCAGTTAAATTTCACCAGATTGTATGCTTGCACCAGAACCACCTTTAAATGGAAACAAGTATTTCTAATACCCCAAAAAGCTCATTCGTCTGCAACCATGCCATCTCCCCACTGACATTCATTGTAGCCATGAGTGCTTTAAATCAGTGGCCTATTTTCACACTGCTTAGAATGCAACATGCAAGTCCAGAAGTTTTGTCCAGAGTCTTTAAATGAAGCAAGACTAGACTTGGCTTTGCTGGCATGTACTGTCGCCAAGTCCATTGGATGTCAACCCACACAGCCAGGCCAAAACCTAATCAGGTAATTAGTTTCAGTTGAATATAGTGTTCCACGCTTCCTTTCAAACTGTTCTCGTGTTATTCTGCACTGATGGCTGCATTTCAGTAGTAGATAAAACAACTGATCCCCAATGCTTTGTGTTTTATATAGAAAGGGGAGGAAAAAAACCCAGAGCTACAAACCTACATCTTCTAGAAAAAGACAGAGGTGAGCTCTCCACAAGATGCCTTATGCCACATTCCTCAGGCATACTCTTCTTCTTGAAACACAAGGGATATTGCCTCTCCAGTCCCATTTCTCTGATCCTGGCATAGAAGAGGACAGCACAGGTCAGAAGGAGAGACACACCCCTTCCTCTTTTCTTGGGATGATCTTTAAAGTTTTTTCCAACTTTTATGATTCTATGAAACCACGTGTTACCATGCCTGCCCTTTCTCATCATAAAGTGCAACTTGAAAAGGCACATTTCCTTTTTGTGTCAAGAGGGAGGGTCAAGTAGAAATCCTATGCAGGAATTCAGGAAAGCTGACAGAGAACTAACAACTCAAAGTCTACAATATAGAGAAATATTATAGTAGCTTTCTAATTACTCAAATGGTTTTATGTAGGCAAGGAGAGCCACTCAATAGAGTAAGTAGGATTTATTCAGTAAGTCTGTGTTTGTAACTAATAAAGCATTATTAATCAAAGCCACTATTGTACAGTTATAAACCAAACATTGCAATACGTTAGCAAGTACTTCTACAGACAGGTAGGAACGCACCACTTATTTCTGTCACTGATCCTTATCAAACTTGAACCTTAAAATATTTACATAATAGAGTAATAATCTATTTTACACTAGCAGGTCAAATGTGCCTTCTGTCAGATAGTGGAATTTCTAATCACAGGGTTGCCCCTTACTAGCCTGCAAATCACCCCTTTCTAAGCCCTGGCACACAAATCCCCTATTCAAGTAAGAAAGGGTGCAAACAAGGTCACCTGCTGCCAGCTACTTGCCAAGGACTACATATATTTTCAAGTGCTCACATGCAAAGAGAAGAGAAACTCCCAGAAAAACAGAATATTTTGGCAAACTCAATTTGAATGCAAAGCAACATGGTGAATGCTGTCTGTCTGCAGACAGAGCGAGATGAGAAAAAACACAAAACCTATTGGAGAAGAAGCTGGCTTTTTGTCAAGGACAGGGAAGTTCTGCCCTACTTAGATGTAACAAAATTGATCAGCACGTGGCTGACACCAGGCAAGCAAGAACTGCCTCAAGAGACCAACACCTCTACAACTTGCACCAAAGTCAGCCTGCACCCCCCGTTCCTGATGCACTGGGTGTCCCTATAGCAGGCCCAGTGCCAGTTCCTTTGTGACAGTTTTCAACTTCCTCAAGCACTGTTGCCAGCTGCTGCTAGTTGCCCCCATGCCTTTTTTCCAGTGCATGAGCTGAGAATAACTTAACCTTAGATGAGACACCCAGCAAGGCCTGGCTGCTTTTACATATCACATGGCAAGATTTTTCTCCTTGAGATAAGGAAATCAGCATCAAGTATGAGTTCATAAAATCATCAAACCCAACATGCTGGAGCTGGGCTATCAGGTACCCAGGAGTGTAAAAAATCCTTGGCCATGGAAGCAAGAATGCCAAAATCCAGCCCTGTCATTCAGAGGTCAGGGCACTGTGCTAGGAGGGGAAGACCCAGGATCACTGTGTCTGCCCTTAGCTTTATTTCTTCTTTGTATCCAATTACTGTGTAACATAAAATATCTACCAAGGCAGGCTCCCTCCTGCATACCGACCTTCTGGCCCTATAACTCATGCATTCTTGAAAGTAATCCAGCTCCAGAGCAGGACAGGCAGTAATGTAACCCCCAAAATAGCTTATAGTTTTGTGGTTAGGGAAGTTCTCTCTGAATTGGAGCATTGGATTTGATTTCAGAATTCAGGGGCACAGTTTTCAGAGAAGTCCCCCACTGAAGAAGTGGGTGCTGTAGTCTGAAAGGCAGTGCAGGAGACAACATTAGTGCCCATCTGTGCTCAGTCACTGCTCTAACATTACCTCTGGTTTTCAAAGCCATGACCAATTTCTCAGCTCAGGATGCAGTTTCTGACTTGGAATTCCTGTTTTGTAGATCAGCCTACTTCAGGGTTGCAAGTGGACAGAAAGAAGGAGGGATGTGACTGGAAGATCCCTGTGGTATTTTGTTAGCTGCTCAGGAAATCAGGAGGTGTGAGACCCATTTGTTTGCTTTAGCATGCACACCTACAACTACCTACACTCAGCATTATCAGCATTCCTGGAAGCATCCAAATCTCTGATAGAGGTATGACACAATCATCTTTCTGAAGGGAATTCAAAAAAAAAAAAAGTCACAGGCAATTAAGAAACAAAAACAAAAACACACACACATAAAAAAAAAGAGACAAACAAAAAACCCCCAACAAACAAACAAAAAAACTAACCCTGAAAAAACCTTATCATGGAACTTGAGACTCTACCTCTTCAGCTTAGTCACAGTATGGATTCATGAGGAAGAAGGTTTATTGCTATAAACCTATCCTATACCCATCAGAAGAACCATAAGAACCAATGACTGATAAACCAGATGATAAATTCAGAGATTCTTTACTTTTTGAAAATTTTGAATTTAATTAACAGCTGAAGAGTTTCCCTTGGAAAAAGGTTTAACTACCAGCAAAAGGCAGGCATTACAGACTAGATTAAATCAGGTCCCGTTCCATGGTACAGTACATAGATGGCCACATTTGACCACCTGCATCACTTGCTTCCAGTTTCCATCCTGTAAACTTCAGAGACACAAGAGCTCTCCTTAGGGATCAGCTGCGTGTGGCTCAACATGGGGACCCCTGTTACCAAAACTACTTCTAGTCCCCACTTACTTTCATATTAGACCTAGTCAGAAAAACAATCTGTATAAACCAGTCATATGTATAATAATGTAAGAACGTGGTGTACATGCTTAGTTCTCACATTTAAGATGGGACACAAAAAGTGTTCCTTGAAGACAAGCCAGGCAATAGCTTTTCAAAGAACTAAAACTTGGCTTTAGCAACAGATGTGGAAAGCCAGGAAATATCAAATTCTCTACCAGGAAGCCAAAAATGCTATTTATTTCATTTATTAATAGTTAGGCATGATTCTAACGGTACAATGTTCTCATAAAGACTATAATAAAGACTAATCAGGCATCTTTGTGCAAGGGAAGTATTTGGTGCTAATTTTTCTCTTTTAAGTACCCTTTGGAAACTATTTCTCCCATGTCCCAAGAGCATTAGCAATAACTGAACACTGCACTGTATCTCCTTTTGCAGAGACACGGGCGTCTTATTAAATCGTTCCATCATTAATAGATTCCCATTACTAAATTGCCAAGACTGAGGCCAGCCACAATAACAAAACATGGAGAAGGCAGGGCAGACCAAACTTTAAAAAATGCAGAAAACACGGTAGTGCAGCTAGGATTCATACATTCAGCTACTCAGCTACTCAGATACAAATTTTCTGCATTTTAGCAGTAGCATTACCATGTACTAGGAGTACTAAGCATCACTTTTCAAAACCATTGCACACAAAGGCAGTAATTATTTAAATAAGAGTAATTAATGCCATTATAGACAGAAATTTTTCCACTCTTGCCCTCTAAGAACCTTCTATCATGATTTGAAAGAAAGCTATTTTGTTGCATCACAGCCCTAACAGTAGGTGGTTGAGGGAGAAAATATTTATTTCAGACTTAATAAATTCCTAGTACCCTCACTGGCTCACTTGGATTGAGATCCTTCCTCCTCTCCATCCTTTCCTCTCCCTCCCACCAAGGAGATCCATCCTCCTCTATATCTAGCACCAACACCTCTACCCCAGATTGCCAAGCATGGACACAGGGAACACCATGAAGCTTTCAAGGAACCAGGAAAGGTCTTCATGCAGGCCACACTCTACTGTCCAGGGTCTTCCTTTGCATTTTGAAAGGGAGAGATGAAGTTGGGTTTCAACAATGCCAGCCTGCATTCCTCAGCAGGGGACAGCATTTACCCCATAATGGCAGAACTTAGAAGTTCTCCTTGTCAGTACAGTTCCTGAATAAAATTACTTTAAAGTATTGAAAAATAGAGTACATCATCAACAAAATGGAAGTATGTAGAACAAAGACACTGGTGGAGAAAGTCTATGCTAAGATGAAGCTAGTTGAAAGGATGTTGCATCATACTAATTCACCTCTCACTATAGATTCCCTTCCACCAAGAGTTTTATCTGGAATTTTCCCTGAAGAGGCTGGGAGTTTAAAAGAATTCTTGATCCGTGCACAAAAATATAACAGGAACCAAGGACTCATCCACTTATTCCTGTAATATTCAGCAATGTGTAATGGGTTACTTTTAGGACAGGAGGAACTATGAAGAAAACTTAAACTTGACACTAAAACTAACCAGCTTGAATATTGGGTGTTTCCTTCTCATCTTGTCCTGTCTCTTTCTTATCTACCTTTACTGCCAGCAGAAATTCATGTTTCTAATTGAATTGAAGTATTCCTTCTTTCAGGAACTTCAGACAAGCTCATTTGAAACCTGTTTAAACTTGCTCACTTCATCAGTGCTAAGGTATCACACTGCTCCACTGATTCTTCCTTGCACTGACATCCTGCCACAAAGTATATTGATCTAAATATTGTATTACTGATCTATAGTATTAGGCTCTTCATAGGCTGAATCTTTCTTTTCTTGCACGGTTTAAAATCTGTGTTTCTGTTTAATTTTTTTAAAACAATAATAGTATTGGAAGAAATGAGAGAAGTTTCTCATTTTTTAAGGACAGGCTATTTTAATTTGACATACACTCACTAGCACTTATATCATTAAGGAGATGGAAGCAGGGTCAGGCCACTTGGAATGAATATAGAGAGGTTATCAGAGTAGTAGAAATGAGACAAGGAAGGCTGAGGCCATATCTGGAATTAAATCTGGCCACGTATGTCAATGAGAACAAGAAGGGCTATCCATAGCAAAAGGAAAACTAAGGATAACGTGGACCCATTACTAAATGGAATGGGGACACTGATAACAGAGGATGCAGAGTTACTGAACGTCTTCACTGCATTGATCTAACAAGATCACCTCTTAAGAATTTCTAACCCAGGTAAAGGAAAGCTGGAAGGAAGGAGGACTGGGTTAGAGAATACCTAGGCAAATTTGACATCCACAAGTCTATGGACCCTGATGGGATGCATCTGTGGGTGCTGAGAGAACTGGTGGACCATAGTGAGGCTGCTCACAATCATCTTTGAAAGGACATGGCAGTCAGGAGAGGGGCCTGAGGACTGGAAGAAAGCAAATGTCATCCCAGTCTTCAAAAAGGGCAAGAAGAAGAACCCAGAAAACTACTGGACAGTCAGCCTCACCTCAAGACTGAGAAAGGCCATGGAGCACCTCATTCTGGAGGCCATCTCTATCCACATAGATGACAAGGTGATCAGGAGCAGTCGGCATGGATTCACCAAAATAGCTCATATTTGACCAATCTAATTGCCTTCTACCATGAAACAACTACCCGTATGGATGAGGGGAGGGCACTGGCTATTGTCAACCTCAACTTCAGCGAGGCTTTCAACACTGTCTCCCAC